>LKNJ01003384.1:27798-30298 GCA_002120245.1 Maccullochella peelii
CCCCCCCCCCCCCCTTTTTTTTTCCTCCTGCAGTAGTAGGCAGCAAATGAGTATCAGATGGTTGTAATCCAATACTTCAAATACAGCAGAAATGATGACTCGGGTGTTCTTTGAGCTCTCGTTTCTGTGAGTGTGTGTGTGTGTGTGTATATATAAATGTGTGTGTCAGAGACATTTTTTCTCTTTGTGTGTCTGTGTACACACTCGCTTTCAGCTTTCTCCTCCCTTTATTTCTCTTCTCTCCTCATTGCTCCTTCTTCTCTTTCATTCAGTCCCCCCCACCCCCCGTTCTCTCACTCTCTGATGAGGGACAGATTTGACAGGGTGCATAAATCATATGCTTCTATCTCAGTCGCAGCCCTAATGCCCTTAGTATTGATCTGTCTCAGCAAACACAACACATCATACACACAGATACGCATAAAAAACAGACATTTTCTAACTTGATTTTCTGCCTCTCTCTAATTCATTGCTTTCTGACTGCAACAGAGAAATGCATTCTATTGATTTTCATTTTATTTGTATTTCTGTGTGTGTGTGTGTGTGCTTCTCTTGATAGGAATGTCTCCCATTAGAGCAAGAAGCCATTTTACAGAAATCAAAAAAATGAGCAAAGCTACAGTGTGATGTGATTATGTGTGTGTGTGTGTGTGTGTGTGTGTGTGTGTGTGTGTGTGTGTGTGTGTGTGTGTGTGAGGAGAGCAGGCCAGTGGTTCACTTTGTGCTTTTGTTCTGAGAGGAGAGCGGTTAGACTAAGAAGAGGCAGAGAAAGAGTGACGGAGGGCGGATGGGTTAAAGAAAGGAGAAAAAGAACAACTCCGATGCAGTCTGTCAAACTTAAACTCTTCCAGGCTTAGACCCAAATAAAACATTTAAACTTATTTAAACAACTTATGCACGAACCCTCTGGAAATATTTCTATGAAACTGCGATAAGTGCATGTACTTAAAATCTGTATTTTAAAATCTTAATCGTGTTTGAATCTGCTTTACTGTAAGTTATATGTTTGATATTAAAGATGCACTCCAAAATGTACTTTTAAGAGTTTGGTGGACTTGTGAGAGACAGAATAAAAAAACAATTACAGCTGCAACGAAAAAAGTCTAACCGCTTTTCTCTGTTTTATATAATTGTAAACTGAATAGCTTTACGTTTTGGACTGTTGGTCCTTTATAACACAGTGGTTGTGATGGTCATTTTTCACGTTATTCAAGTTTTATAGACTAAACAATCCATCAAGAAAATATCTGGCAGATTAATTGATAATGAAAATAAATGTTAGTTTCCAGCCCTAAAAGAATGCTCAAATTGATGCTCATTGATACACCTAACTCAAAAGCGTCCTTTTTTTAGATCCTCCCTGCATGGTAAGCACCCATGTCTTCCAAACTCCACGCCTCCAGTATGTAACACTGGCTGTTATCAATTTGAAGTCAAAATGAAAGTTAAATGTGTACTCCCTTGGCCTGACTCAAAATAAGTGGGTGATGTCTCTTGAGGGATTTTCTCAGATTTGTCAAAGCTCCTCCAGAACCACAGAAGACATTATACTGTTCCTACAGGCTGTTTAATGTCCCCCATAATAGTAAACTGACTTTGACATGTAAAATCAGTGGAGTGCCGTTTTACCATTTATATAATGTAATGTGAGGGTCATTCGTAGTGGTGAACCCAATGAACTCTGCAGCTTTATGTGCTGCTTTTAGCCTCTTTAATCTCATTGTTTTGGTTCTGCAACCTTACATAGGCTATTTGAGTCTCACAGCTCCCATCAACAACCATACTACCATAAAACTGTGAGCAGCCGTTCATTTCCTGTTAACAAGCTCAGACCAGCAGCTGTCCACTACCTGCCCGGCATGAAACGGCATGAGCTGAAATGAACAAGTGGCCGGTGAAGCAGCTTGAGAGATAGATATTTTTCTCAGGAATTGGTGGAGACCAAAACAGAGCTAAAATTCTAGTGAATTTCGGACTTGTGTAATGCTCTGTGTCTGCTGGATGTGCAGTTGTTTAATAACACGTTAGCCATAACAATTTCAATAACCAATGGTATCTCAGCGCTGTGCTAGTGAGATTATTTTGGAATCTTTCTGCCCCCTACTGGTCAAAAATCACTTAACGCAGCTTTAAGTTTTTTCTTGAAGCCTGTCCTTACTGACTTTATTCTCTCTCTCTCTCTCTCTCTCTCTCTCTCTCTCTCTCTCCAGGCCTTTGTAGCTACAGGTACCAACCTCTCTCTCCAGTTCTTTCCAGCCAACCTGCACGGAGATCAGAGGCAGGTTCCTACAAGGGAGTATGTCGACTTTGAGAGAGAGACAGGAAAGGTAGGACAAGTGCAAGATATCCACCCTCAAACACACACACACACACACACACACTTCTCTCGTAAAGGTCATATGGTCTAAGTTGCAGCAGACTGACAACAGTGAACAGAGATTTTCTGCTTTCTGATTAAATGTGTCCAAAATGCATCTTAAACCCACCAAACAACTGCTGA
>LKNJ01003384.1:35298-89999 GCA_002120245.1 Maccullochella peelii
GCGCTGCAGCTCCACACCTAGAACAAGTCTACAACTTTAGCTGCAGGGCAGTCATTGACAAAACAGATTTTTTTTATGCTTAAAAGTTGAATTTTTTAAAAATATGGCACATCCATCTGGCCATCTGAAGATGTTCCGTAATAAAACGTATTCTAAAAATCTTTTTACCCACATCTGGTAAATCAAATACACAGAAGTTGTACAGAACAACTGTTTGTAGAAGGTGAACTTTTCCAAGGCAACCAATGCTAGAGCCAGATTGTACAAAATAGGTGCAAGATGTTCTGGTTTACAGACTATAGCAGATTATGATGTGGTGACTGTTCAGATCCTCCCACAGCTGTTGCATCAGTCCAGAAATCACCACTGTCACTATGACTGTTATCTCCTTCAACTGAATGTCAGCAAAATATTTCAGCTGTGTATTCAAACCTGTGTATTTGTTCTTTTCTGTTTGAGGTTCTCGGGTTCACTTTGTCATATTTTGTCTTCTAGGCATGTTTACCATTTATTCTGTCCATAGATCTGGTCACATGTACTCACAGCTTGCATGCCAAAGAAATTCACACACACACACACACACACACACAAAACCCACATAAAATCATTTCTTATGTGACACCTCTGTTGCCCTCTAATTTAGTCATCAGCTTTAAGCCTCCAGGATTCTCCTCTCTCACATGCATATCAACATCGAGTGTGTGTGTGGTGTGTGTGCGTGTGTGTGTGTGTGTGTGTGTGTGTGTGTGTGTGTGGCGTGTGGTGTTATGTTTCCTTCTGAACGGAAGCTGTGCCACCAGTGCGTGACTTGTCAGTGACATCATCAAAGCCAGACCACTAATCGGTTCCCTCTGCTACTGCTGCTGTGCATCCGACTGCGTGTGTGTGTGTGTGTGCAGTTGTGTTTTCATCTTGCACATCCTGAGTGATCGTTCTGTACGTTTTAATGAAGCTTGTTGAATTTAAATCATCAGTATAAGTGAACTTTCTTCTGAGCCTCACAGACAGCTGGAGTCTCTGTTGAGAGACTTTAATGCACCACAAAACCTCTTCCATATATACACACACACACAGTACCATTGCCGTCTCCTCCCACAGGGTTTCATATTTCCTGCTCCAGGCCTTAGATCAATGACCACACCCACTCCCATAATGCACTGCAGCACACGCACAGACAGGGTTCTCTGTTTAAATGCTCTTTGTGTGTGTCCCAGTGTTTTATGTCGGCATCATGTCTTTGTGTTTGAGTGAAACTCTGTCTGAGTGCATTTACGCATACAAGGTAGAGGCAGAAAGAGCATGTGTGCTTCTGTGTATGTGTGAGGTACAATAAAAACAAGGTTCGCATAGAAAACTGTGTGTAGAGAGAGAGACAGGTCAGTCTGGTGTGAAATCCAGCATGTGTGTGTCAGCTCCATTTCTCTATTCTTAGTCCTTCTCTTCCAGTAACTGTCTGCCGAGCTGGACTGAAGTATGCAACACTACTCACCTGGACACCTGGAGTGTTTTAGACGGCAAACCATTCACCTCAACCTCCTTATGATATCAGTGCGGTGTACGAACGTCACACATCTTGGATTTGAAAAAAAGCATTGAATGTAATCTAGGCCATTTTCTCTAAAACGCACTTGGCAAACAAATTCTTTCTACGTAAACGTATTTTGTAGGAGATAAGGTTCATGTTTTTCAGTAGGTGTGGAGTTTTCATTTCCTATGGTTAATTTACAAAAAATCTTTAAAGCTGCACTAATCAATACTTTTACAATATCAATGGATGATTAAATGACTGTGTAATATGAGTAGTGACGAGCCCACACAGAATTATCACCAGACCTGGCAGTTTCCCTCAACTCATTGTTTTGGTTTTATGGCCCTCAAGTTTACTGCTCTCATCAGCATCGTTTCCAGCGGCAGCAGGCAGCTGTTCTCAGAGATAAACCCACTGTAGGCCACACTACCTGCCCAGCACCACATAGCAGACAGACAATGTTAGCTGACAAACTAGCTGGTGAACATAGTGGTGCACAGCTAAAGAGAGATATTTCCCTCAGGAGTTGGTGAAGACCAAAACAGAGCTAAAAGGAGAGTGAATATTGGATTTACATTTGTCGGTTTGTCGATGACTTTAAATGAATGATGTTGGATACAAAATGGGCTTTTTGAAATTTAATTTCTGCCTATTTAAAGTTGAGTGTGATTTCTGTCTCTCTCTCTCTCTCTCTCTCTCTCTCTCTCTCTCTCTCTCTCTCTCTCTCTGGTTTGGTAACTCTATCCACAGCCTGTGTGTGGATTTGCATGATATTTCCATGCCTATGAAAGCCATAGGACCAAACGGTGGTTTTTGGCCCTCCGGTGCGCACCGAGAGGGCTTTGCATAGCAATGATGCACATTATGTGTCTACAGGCAGTTAGAGACTCAGACGGGGCCGGGGCCAATTCACAATAGAAATACAAACTACCAGTGAACAATTACTTTGCGATAGAAAACATATGATCTGACAAAGGTTTTCAGCATTTTAAATAACTGATTGAACTGAAAAATGAGACGTGAGTCATGATGCCTTGTTGCAGCTAGTTTACTTTCAGTTCCTCCAGGGAGAGGGCTGAATGAACACTGAATATTAAACACAGGCTTCTTGATTTCACAGTAAGTAAAGCTGTGGATTTCAGGTCAGCTTGTGATGTTTGCAGGTCATTACCTTCCTCTCACATCTGGCTCCTACTCTTTGGAAGTACACAGCGTATACAACATATTTGGCATCAGCCTTGATGACCTGGCTGTCACTAAGTGTCATGCGATGTATGTGTGTCTGTGTCTGTGTGTGTGTGTGTGTGTGTTGTTTTGCAGCCTTTATAATTACAGGGTGGGAGAGCAAAAGAAGAGAGAGTGATCATGCAGTGGAGAGTACCGTACTATTATACTTCTGTTGCTTTAGCAGGTGGTGTGTGTGTGTGTGTGTGTGTGTGTGTGTGTGTGTGTGTGACAGTAGACGTTGTATTCAGTGTGGGATTAGGAACAGAAGACCAGTAACACACTTTATCTCCACCTGCTGCTGTCACACCTGACACACACACACACACACACACACACACACACACACACACACACACACACTCTGACTCATCTTTCTCATTGTCTCTTTCACTCCCTCTCTCTTTATGATCACTTTCTCCAGATGTAGATAGCTCTGTCAAGTCAAGTCAGTTTTATTTATATAGCCCAATATCACAAATCACAAATTTGCCTCAAGGGGCTCTGTAACTTTTCTCTCAGCTTACTTTTCTTCAGAAAGAACAAGTCTTAGATAATCGTAATTTAGGGGTTGAAAAGTAAAAAGTTTCAGTTTTCAGTTTGGTCAAAAATGGTAAAATGTGAATAGGACCACACATTTAATTTAAAATAATAAATAAAATTGTGATATAAACTAGTGTTATCTCAACATACATTTGTCTACCATTAGAGATTTTGCCACACCATCTATACTGTGGCATCTAACCGTTTAGTATCTCATAAGCGTCAGTGCAAATCAATGAGCAGAACTCCTTTTGGATTTTAATATGAAATTTGATGATTAGTCAGTTGATTAATGAGCTGATCTACAGTAAATTATCAACAGTTTTGATAATCGTCTGAAGGTTTCCTGTGGAGTTTTTAACCACCATTAACGCTATAGAGCAATGTTTTTATGTGTGGATCCCTGTTTTGTTTACTGTCATGCATGCGTACTAGAACCCACGTGCACGTGGGTGACGCGATACACATTCCAGCCAATGGTTTTGCACTATTCCCCTGACCTACAGGTGTCAAGAAACACACTAATGCGTCAACAAAGGCGGTGAAGAAAAAGACTGCAAGCTCGTAGACATGGGTGTAAACAATGCAGGATTTATATCCACTTTGCAAAATCTTTTATGAGGACGGAAATGCATTCAACACGTTTGTTAGAGCTCAATGATGCACACATTGCATTTTGGTGAGTAACACTGAGTGTAAACAGAAACTCGATTAATCGAGGAAATAATTGGCAGATTAATCGATAATAAAAAATGATCATTATAGTTGCAGCCCCAGTACCTTGTGTGTCCGGTATTTAATCCACTGGATTAGCCAAAAACAGACATTCCTGTCAGCTTATTTTATCCATAAACCATTTCTCAATGTAATGTAATTTTCCAGAAAGTTACTATGTCACAATATATATCGATATCTCAGTATGAAATTACACATACCACATTGGAGGATTTTTCCATGTCAGCCATCCCTAACATGAACTACAGTACTTGACTGTATCATTTGTCTTCATCATATGAGGCTCAAGATGTCTTATGAGAGACAACGCCCCTCCCCTCCCCACACAGTGTCATGGTACGAGCATCGAAAGCATCTTTGTTTGTGTGCTGCTTTGCAATTTATATTGCAATGGCAATATTCAAAAAGATATAATAAATCAAAAGGTGATTATGTGTCAATATCATGCAGTCCATACCAGGAAGAGTTGTTGTTTATAACTATGAGATATATTATGAGTAATACATCATTTTCATGCTTATCGACAATTAACTCTTCTGTACCTGTCTTCTGCTGTTCATTTAAAATGCAGATGCACAAAAACATCTCGTTCACCCGCTCTCTGTCCCCCTCTCTCTTCCCTCACCTTCATGACCTCTCCCTCTGTTTGACCTTCTCTTTTCCACTTTAAACTGTCAGAAATGACACTATGACGTCCGTGCTGGAGTCGTGTTCAGTAGAGTTGTTGTCTTTGTTGTTGCCTGTGAAAGAGCCGCTGTGTGTCCGTGTGCTGTGGTGAGGGAGCATGAATCAGGAATGATTCATGTGATGTACACTTGAGTGCCGTATTGTTCTGGCAATTATCCTGATGCTGTTTTTATTTGATTTTTTAAAGTCTTTCTTCTACTTCAAAATGCTCCATTTTCTTATCTGAGACTAGAGAAGGATGCGTGATGGTGTTTGGTCCAATTAGAGACAAGAAAGGAAGGGGAGAAAGAAAGAAAGGAAGGATTAAGCAGGAAGAAAGAGTGAGAGAGCATGTGTTGTCTGTGACTGGCTGCTGACTCAGACACACACACACACATGTTTATTGTGTGAATAACACACATTCACACAGATTTCCAGACAGTCACTAGATCTCATCTTTAATCTAAATGATCCACACACACACGCACACACACACACGCGCGCGCGTGCGCGCACACACACACAGATGTTGCCTGTTTGAATGTAGCACGCAGCCTACCAGACGCTCTGACAGTCACTGATGTAACATTCTTCTGGCTAATAACATAATTACCGCATTAAATCAGCTGGTGCCTCCAGCTTAGACTGTACGGGCGCGCGCACACAAACACACACACACAGTGCAGAAGAGAAGTGAAGTAGAAAAGCGCATTCACTCTATGCATGTTTAATAAAAAAGAATGAGAGATAGAAATAGTGGTGGAGACAGAGGGATTAAAAGAGGCATGTTTTAGACTTTGTGTTGTTTATTTCAGTGTGTGTGTGTGTGTGT
Source organism: Maccullochella peelii (assembly GCA_002120245.1). NCBI lineage: Eukaryota > Metazoa > Chordata > Actinopteri > Centrarchiformes > Percichthyidae > Maccullochella > Maccullochella peelii. The sequence continues at coordinate 40,827 of LKNJ01003384.1, forward strand.
GTGTGCGTGTGTGTGTGTGTGTGGGAGACAGACTGCCACAATTCACGAGACTGAAACACAGATACCCATTGTGCACACCTCGTGGCACTGATGTGTGTGTGTGTGTGTGTGTGTGTGTGTGTCTGTGCAGCAGTGGGCAGTTGTGCTGACTAGATGGTTGGCATCAGGCTGAATGAGAGGCCCGATGTCAACACATCCCTCTACATCTGCGTCACACACTGTCTGCCAACCTCCCTCTCTCTCTCTCACTCACACACACACACACTCACGCACACACACACACTCACACACACACACGTACACACACACACGCAGTGTAGGAAGCACTTACAGTAGCTTCGAGAGGTTTAGATCAAATGCGAGAGATTTGACTCGCTGGCTGAAGGCTGGCTGTATCAGCGTGTGTTCGTGTGGGTCGGTGGTTTAAAATGGAAGAAAACAAAATCAGGGAGGTCATGTCAAAGAAAATGGTGCTCATAATTCTCAGAAATGCACCAATCAATAAAAATGATACACGGTGATTCACAAGTCTGCAGCTGGTGGCTGTTGTCAGGTAAAATCTTTGCAACTGTCAAAAGTTAACTTTTCAGAAACATGAAAACTGTTTTGCCTTTGTAGCTTCAGACTTTACAAAGGACTTTGTGATCCTAAGGGGTAGCTGAATTATCTTAAACAATGAAATCCTTCAGTTGAAGTTAAAACACTAAAATCACCTAAATTTAAGCTGTGATGTTTGGCAATATGCTCATCATGCCTGTCACTCAGAAACATGTGATGCAGAGTCCACAAAAATGTGACAGCCAGGATCACAGGACAAAATGATGTAAGACTCTTGTAAGACTGTACAGATGGGTGACAAATTAAAGGAAAAACCAACGTAAAGTGTCGAGAACAGCTTCTGCGCTCCTTGTCATAGATTCTACACATTTATCCAAAAGACATTCCCTCATCATTTCACTCATCAAAACCATTCAGCGACCCCTCGTGCCCTGCATGCAAGCATTCATTATGTTTCTCCTCTCATTTATTCAGGGTTTTTTCCTTTAATTTGCGAAACACAATCAGACTAGAACAGGGAGCTCATACAAGGTGCAGCCATGTGGCAGCAGACCAAACATGAACCGAAGTTCAGGCTCCAGAAATGTATTATTAAGACTTTCAGGCTACAGCTATTAAATAGAAAGTAGAGTCTGAATAACTTATATTAGTGTTATTGGTTGTTATTCGACATATATTAGACATTATATCATATATTGTATTATATATTCTGTTACCATTAGGTAACATACAAAAATTTGTCACTTGTGAAACTGCACTTCATATGTGATGAAGAAACATGCAGGCACATGTGGTTTTTGAGCATTTAAAGGTTCCCTGTGGAGTTCTTGACCTCTAGTAGAATCTATTTTTCCATGAGTGGGTCCCCGTTTTTTGTTTGTCTCGTCCACGTGCACGAGGACACACGTGACACGATACTCCTTCCTGCTATTCCACTGATCAACAGGTGGCGGTGAAGAAGAAGGCAGCAAGCAAGTAAACATGGATTTAAGATAGTTTTTAAAAAACTGGCTTTGCAAATGTTTTATGAGGAAGGAAATGCATTCGACACATTTGTAGGAGCTCAAGGATACAAACACTGCATTTTGGTAAGTAACACTGAATGTAAACATAACTTTTATTTATTTATAAGAAAACTCCACAGGGCCCCTTTAACATGTGGAAATTTCACATATACTATTTGTGTAAGGATATTTGACGATGCATCATAATATTTTATAAGATCATCATATGTTTTGTATGTACAAGTTTATCTGCAAATGTTTCTAGTGTTCTTGGTTCGACCCCACCGGTCAGCTGGGGCCTTTCTGTGTGGAGTTTGCATGTTCTCCCCGTGTCTGCGTGGGTTCTCTCCAGGTACTCCAGCTTCCTCCCACCATCCAAACACATGCAGGTTAACTGATGATTCTAAATTGCCCGTAGGTGTGAGTGTGAATGTTTGTCTGTCTCTATGTGTCAGCCCTGTGATTGACTGGCGACCAGTCCAGGGTGTACCCCGCCTCTCGCCCAATGTCAGCTGGGATAGGCTCCAGCCCCCCCGCGACCCTCTGAGGATAAGCGGTATAGATGATGGATGGATGGATGTTTCTAGTGTAAAATTTTAATCTGCAAAGTAACTATTAGCTGTCAAAAAAATGCAGTGGACTAGTTCATATTCGTGTCCTGATGCTAACCTCTTTAGAAATTGTTTCAAAATTCGACAGAATGATCACAGAGAACTCATCATTTGTAGCGCAGGCAGGTAAATGCAGATCAGTACAGTAACGCGCTGCTTTATTAAACTTGCACTCGGTTTTAGAGAGTCTGAATTTCCACTGCATTTCAGCCTGCTTCCTTTTCTTATTCACAGGGTGCTGCAGTGTGTGAGAGCTCTCCTGTCTTCTTCACGTGGGTGTGTGTGTGTGTGTGTGTGTGTGTGTTAGTAAATGGATGTGGGGGTTGACATGGTTCTCTCTCAGAGGAAGTCTGTGGTTGGGCCGTTTCTACATATTTTCCCCTCTCACACACACACACACACACACACACACACACACACACACACACACACACACATTTTCCCTGTCAAGCCAAATGAAGCCTTCTTTTAAAAGCATGGTGCAGCCCCACAGATGTGGAAGCCATCTCTGTCTCTCACGTCTCTCTCTCCCTAATTCTCTCTAACACACACACACACACACACACACACACACACACACACAGAAAAACATTCACTCGAATGAACACAAAAACCCACAGTCTCTTGGAGTGCGGTCTCCCCTGCAACCCCGGTGCAGTGTGGGTAGCTGTGGTAAAAGACGTCCCTGTGAGAGGCTGTCCAAAAATAGCCGGAGTAAAAATGCAGGAAAGTGGTGCTCGCCCAGTGTCACACAGAAAAATCCAGTCATCTCTGTGTGTGTGTTGAGGGGAGTGTTTGATTTTGTTAATTTATTCATAAATACTTGTTTACTTGGATAAAAATACCACCTAAAAACTTGTTTGTCAGACTGTCTGTCTGTGTTTCACTGCCTCTCACTGTCTGTCGTCTCTTCCTCGTGGAAATGGGAAAGAGGAAGACAATGAGACAAAGAGAAGAAATAGAAAGAGAGCAAGTTAGATCTTGGCTGATTCACTCCACATGGACTGTATTATGCTATTTAGGTTTTTAATCACGTTTCTGGCTGAAAGACTGAAAGTTCAGACAGCTCTGTTTGAAAGTGTTCTTTGGGTAAGACCATGTGTGTATGCATATTTCCTCAGTCTGATAGTGTTAGACAGAATTATTTCATAGGAGTCCTGATGAAATGTAATGAAGCTAGAAGAATACTCCATACCAATATGAAAATTCAATCATTATTAGGTTCAAATGATCAAAGAGACTCACCTCAGTCTTTTCAGAAAGTATTAAATCTGCATTCATTGATTTTTATTTTACTTTTTTTGTTGGCCACTTGGGGGCAGCAGAAACAAGCCGTAAACAACACTGCTATACTGTTAAATTGATATGGCATACGTGTTAGCAAACAGTTACCTATTTATACACTCAGCAGATACGGAGCAACATTAGCATTCATTTGGAGTAGGGTCACCTATATTCACTCTCCTTTTGGCTCTGTTTTTTGGTCTCCACCAACTCCTGAGGTAAATATCTGGCTCTTTACCTACTAAATGTTCCACTATGTTCACCGGCTAGTTGCTAACTTTGTTTATCTGCTGTTTGGTGCATACAGTTGGATTTTTAGAACTTCCTTTTGCTGAAGACAGCTGCCTTCTGCGTCCAAAACAACCCAATAAGAGCAGTGAGGGCAAACTACACAGTAAAGCTGTGAGCTGTGACAACCAAAACAATGAGCTGAAAGTTGCTGAAAAGCTCTGTAGGACTGAGAGAAACTCCAGAGTTGGATGATAATTCTCTGTGGGTTTGTCAGTATGAGTGACCCCTTTCACATACTCCATTGTTACTATAAAATATTGATTATATCCAATTAAAATTTAATGTAGTCATGTTTGGTGGCAAAAATAGTCAGGGAGGAAAATGCCTGGAGGATAATAAGGTAAATATTGTATTCTTAAGGCCACAGGACAGACATCTAAGTACAAAACAAAAGTAATATGCTGCCACAAGCTGTTTGGAGGTCATTTGATGGATATTTTGTGTAGTTTGGAACTGTTACTTAAATAGCTCCAGAGAAGGTAAAAATGCAACTACGTTAACTCGCTGTGCATGGTGCCCTTAACTGACATCAGGCAAAGATCATCTTTTCCCTTAATCCAATATGTTTTATGGCCAAATGTTGAGAAACAGTTGAGATTAGCCCACATTGCAGAAGCTTGGATTTAGACAGACTGTCAAATCTAAACAGAGAAATTATGTTTGTGATCCTACACATGTACACATTCCCTCACCTCATGAAAATACACACACACGCACACACACACACACACACACACACACACGTATTTGGTGGTTACATTGCTGCCCTCCTGGCATAGAGCCACAGCCATGTAATATAACCAGCAGGAAAGTCTGACCCTCCTCTGTCTGTCTGACAGTCTGACGCTGCAGACTGGGCTCAGTGTACATGAGCAAGAGAAAGGGGTTCAGAGAATAAGTAGTAAGCACTTCTAGTCCCCTTATTATCACTGCTCATTCCCCCACTGTCCTGCTCTCCCTTTCACAGATAGACAAAATAGACACAAGGTCAAACATGACACACGTAATGATTTGTGGACAGCCTACTGCTGATGCCGGCTTCTGTTGTGTACTTTTTTTGTTATTATCAGGTTTAACTGAAGACACACGAGTGGAGGAACATGACTTTCAATAAATAAACAAGTAAAACAGGAGCTGAGAGCTGTACAGAGTGCGATCATTATCCCAGGACAAAAGACCACAGTCATATTTTAGCTGTCAGTGTGTGAATAAAGCCATTGAATAAGTCACAGACCCTGGGCAATGACCATAAAAATGAACACACACGCATACAAAAATGACGAAATGAGTAAAATGGTTGAAGGCATATGATATTTACTTTGGATCACTTTATATACGCTCAGTCCAATACAAACGCTTACTTTTCCCGCTGTAACAGGACTGACATCCTGCAACAGCAAACACACACACCTAAACATACTCATGTAGACGCAGTAAGCTCAACTGATTGCGCACACATATGTAAATGCACGTCAATGTGTGTGTGCGTGTGGGTCTGTGATTTACTAGTCCAACACTCAATTGTACTGGAGAGGTTTTGACGTAGTTGGTGGTTTTTCCTCTTTCACAGCAGTAATAGCAGGGGTGGGCGGTCTCTGTCTCCCAAACACAGAGCTTTTTATTATTCTGGAGAAACAGCTGACGGTTTCTGATTTAAGAATTGCAATTTTGTATGTAACTCCAGGTCATATTAAGATGCTGCTCCTTCCTAAGGCTAATGTACAATTGGTCAATATTTTTCCCAAAGTCATGAGAAAACAGAGAATCAATCTTGTGTGGCTCTGGAAAAGCATCAGATCTCAGTCTTTTTGCCTTGTAGATCATTTTTATTTTCCATGTAGCTTCCTGCCATATTAGATTTCCTGAAGAAGAGTACATCAGAGTTTTTCCGACGTCAGAGGGTTTTAAACATTACCAGCAGAGGAACTTACAGTAACAGAGCAAATGTTGAGTCTCACACAGGACACACGTTCGATGAAACACCAAAATACTTAACCAATGCTAACTTTCAAATCTGTTTCAGTACTGAAAATACAGTACAGTGCTGGAGTGATGTTGTAATCTCTCTCTTTCTCTTTCTTTCTCTTTCTCCCCAGGTCCATTTAAAGGCTCCCATGATCTTGAACGGGGTGTGTGTGATCTGGAGAGGCTGGATCGACCTACAGAGGCTGGATGGGATGGGATGCCTGGAGTATGATGACGAGAGGGCACAGGTAACACAATACAAGGATACAGAAAAATCTGGGGGTGGAGTTAGAAAGAAGCAGCTTACAGCTTACGCTCTTCAGACTGGACTGTCAGTGATCAGGTAGCATTGTGGGTAATGTAGGCGCCAGGTTTCGACAAGAGGATAAAAAAGAGGATACTGCTTTACAATGTGTACCCTGTCTCTTTTGTCACTGGGACCTCTTTATCACACAAGAGATAAAAAAACTTAACTCACTCTTATCTGTCAATGTGTGTGTGTGTGTGTGTGTGTGTGTGTGTGTGTGTGCAGCATGAGGACGCTTTGGCCCAGGCAGCCTTTGAAGAGGCTCGACGCAGAACCAGAGACTTTGAAGACAGAGACCGATCACACAGAGAGGATCTAGAGGTGAGAGAGCCCTGTAATGGTTATTGTTGATAGAGGACTGATGCTGGTCTGCCAAGGCGAGTTGCCTGTTACATGCCCAGTATAGGTCCAATTGTAACCGGACAAATCTGCTTCTCTCTTTAGACCTATCTCAGCCTCGCTAACTCAGCCTAAATGTCATAGATTCTGATTTTTCTGTAAGATTTGAGTCTGGATAACATGCTGGGAGTCATTTGGTCACAGCAATCTGTGAACTATGAGTTCTGCCCGTATACTGTGGCTTACAGATAGACAGTATTGTGACTTCCCACCCTCCTGACTCTTGTCAACCACTAAATTAAGAGTAACTTAACACCATACTGAAACGCATTGTTTCACTTCAAGTCTGTTGCACTTCGGACCACAACCATCACTGCTGGGTGTGGTCAGAAGTGTGCTCCGTTGCACCTGGAAGCACACCCAACAGTGATGACTCAGTGGCCACACCCTGCATCACTGGAGGTCAGCAAAAACCAGCTTTTCAGCTGCTATTAAGTTACTTTGTAAAGTAAATAAAAAGTAAAGCATGATTCAGAAACTGTATGACACAAATTTATTCAGGAACTGATTTCATCGAATAATATGAGTTTGAAAGTGGGAAGCAAAGACAATAGACATTGAAGCAAGTAGTTAATTCATCCGGCCACATATAGAAAGGGCTCATGTTATCTATTGTTCCTGAGATTCAAGTTTGTGGACTGGCTTTGCAAAGCTAGACTTAAGCAACTGGAAATGTACAATTTTTCAGATTTACAAATTCATAGATCTAAACCAAGCATCATCAGAACAGCTCGCTTATAGCACAGTTTGCATTGTCTTGCTTGCAAACCATTCAGAAAATGATTTGGTACTCTTTGTACCAAATACTCTTTGGTAAAATTAAGATATTACAAAGATTAATGGTTCATATTTTATCTTATTTGTGACTCTATATTGTTTGAAGACTAAACACCATTTTATTAAAGCCACTGGGTCAAATTCCCAGTAGGACTTTCTTTGCTTAGCGCTTGGGGTGGCTTAGGGTTGTGTGATGTGTGGTTGTGAGCTTTAATAATTTTTTATTTAAATAGTATTTTTACAGTTTGAATCATAGGTTTAGTGCATGATCAGTTTGACGATAAATCTAATCTGAAAATTGATTTGATTTGATATTTATTGAACTATTGAATGACTATTGATGATTCAGTTTTGTCAGGTGTCCCTAAAGCCTCAGAAGGGAAAGTAGTTTATTTACTTTGTGCTACAGATCACAGAAAAAAATCACTTAAATTTGACTCAAATAACATCAACAGTTGTAAAATTCATATTCCAGGAATGTAAATTGTCTTACAATCTGTTCTTAAATTGCGTTTTGTTTGTTGAGCTATCATCGTGTACAAGTTTTGGGCTGTCTAGATGTCTTACATGTACACAAATTCAGATTCACAAATTGATACGCTGTCGGTTTGAATTTTGAAATTGTCAGACTCACTTTCCCAGCAAGGCTTTGGAGAGATCAATGGCATCCTTCCTAAGTTGATGCCCTACCAATGAACCCCAAATTGTTTATTTTTTAGGACCCTGTGGTTTCTAAAATCTGGGACTGATGACACACAGACAGACAGCCAGCAGAAAAGAACAGGGTCTGTGTCCTTCGTTTCTCACCATCTATCACACTGTCATGCACTAAACCACCCTGTGTGTGTGCATGTGTGTGTGTCCACCCGTTTAATATACTGTATGTGCATTCTTGTGTTTGTTCATCATTTTCCGTGTGTGTCTGACCCACAGGCAATTGTCTGTGTTTTTATTTTGAAATATATATGTGTGTGTGTGTGTGTTTATGAATATGCATGCACTTCTAATGATTTTTATGACAATTTAATATCTGCTCCTGCTTATTTAAGGCGTGTGTGGCGTGTGGGAGAGAAACAGCAAGATGTGACCATTTCATAGTTAGTTTGCACAATGACACACACACACACACACACACACACACACACATCAAGACCTTCCACAGCTTTGCAGCACATGGTCCTGCAGAAATTAGAAAGGAAAGGCCGGAACTTTGCACATTAAGAGAACAGAGGCGGGAGAGAAGCGCAGATGAGGAGAACAGAAAGACAGGAAAGAAAAAGAAGAAAGAGATGCATTTATTGAACGTCGTCTTTGATCTGACTGATCTCATGTTTCTTCCCTGAGGCTCTCTGGGAAAAAGAAAACCTTGTGTCTCCTGCTGAATCAATATAAGTACCATCACTGTCCCCTAAAAAACCCATACAGTCTGTAAAAAGGCATTAGATTCTGGTGCTGGGAATTATTTATATTCAGATTAATCCTTACACAAGCAGAAATGTAAAAATGACAAGCTGTAGTTTTACAACTGGGGGGTGGATTTTTTACCTGGACAGAGCCAGGCTAGCTGTTCCCGCCTGCCTCCAGTTTTTATGCTAAGCTAAGCTAACCAGTTGCTGGCTGTAACGTCATACAAAGGACAAAAATGAGAGTGGTGCCAATGTTCTTCCAAAAACGTCAAACGAACCTTTAAAGGAGCAAATATATGTGGCTAAGAGGCCAAGAGGAAATAGGAACAAGCAGAAAAACAGATCTGTTTTGGTCCCTGCTAATAAATTCAAAGGGTGCTTTAACACAAGTTCCTTTTTTGTTGCAATTTCTCTGAGGCCTATGAGTGTGCATGCTGCCGAGAGATCCTAACTGATTGGGATGGCTCTGCAGCTCTCCCTAGACGTAATTTCAAAGGTTAAGAAAGTAAACGCTTTTACTCCCATAACAGGAGGACCAAACATGGGTCACTTTTGATTTCCTCCTTTGACAAAATGCCCCGGTTATGTGTGGTTAGGGAACAGAGAAAGAGTAGTGGGTAAACAGCCTAATGTTGGATGTGGGAAGGTTGGATGTTGGAAGTTAATATTTGAAAAATATTTGCTATTATAATTATCAACAGAAATACTCATGTTGTCTTGCAGATGACTAGAAAAGCCATTGCAAAATTAGTTTCATAACACAGTGTCCATATGAGCCCAATTTTAGATTTAAGATTGCAAGAAACAGCAGTCGCAGTGGGATCCTGCAGATCTGCTCGGAGCTGTTTCTTTGGGTGGAACTGACGAGCGTCGCTGAATAGCTTCACATATTCAGCCTCTGCATTTCTGTGGTCTGAACTCCACCTCTCCTTCTGTCTCTCTTTCTCTCTAACTCTCTCGAGCTAGCTGGTCAACTAGTTATCTCTCTGTCCTGTCTTTGCTGTGTGTAATTCGAAAGGCGCAGTTGGCTTCTTCTTCTACTGCCTATCAGAGAGCAAAAGAAAGATAGAAGTCACTATTTTGTGTGTGAATGATGATTCGCTTCTTCAATATTAATCATCCAACAAAATTAAATGTTTAAAAAATACTATTTCAGTGTAATTTACATATCTGGAGCACACACAAGTTCTCCAAGGACTTCAGGTTTCATTGCAGTAAAGCTCAGCAGAGAAACACTGATGTCTTTATTCACTGGGTGCTTCACTGGGTGCTTCACTGGGTGCTCGCTCCCCTCCAGTTCCTGAAGCCTTGTTGTCATTTTGGCAGATACAACATTTTTCATCCAAAAGCAGTGATGTTCCAGTCATTCAAGGTCAGAAGGTGTCAGGATGATGGATGGAGAGGCAATAGATCGAGAAGAAATGTGCCTTTTAACGACACACACACACACACACACACACACACACACACACACACTTCTCCAAGTGCTCAGCAGAACAAGATTTGGTGGTGAATGATGAGCTGGCACTGAAAGCATTAATATATCATTAGTATTGATCGCCATCAGACCCCCTGCTTTGACTACACACACACACACACACACACACACACATATTCAGAGACACATTCAGATACTGTACAGGCACAATGTGCTCAAACTCGCAGATACAGCAAATCTGCTCTAACTTTGTCACCACACACACACACACACACACACTACTGAGTTGTGAGTCACAGTATTGAGTTGTGGTTAAGCAGCCTATAGTGGCCCAGCAGGCTTCCATCTGTGTGTGGATCAATACAGAAAGCTCTCCTGCCTCCATCATTAGCGAAGGCCACTCCCTTCTACAAAGACAAACACTCCACGACTGACGACCGTGATGCAGCAGCAACAGTGCGAGTGTGAGTGAAAACAGTGGATATTTTGGTCACAGCTATGAGCTTGTTTTTTTACCTCATACACTCAAAGCCCTCTGTGTTCACGTTCACATTTCAACAGACTGGCTTTTATGGAATTTGTTGTGGATTATATTTCAATCTTGTCCACGTCCATCATCTGAATGTATTTTAAATCAGACCAACCTCTAAATAGCATGTAACTGATATTGTAAGTTGTAAACAGATAACTGAGCGTTTGCTAAAAGAATACATTTAATAAGAAGTAAATCTTCTGGTTTATACATCGTACTCATCATCCTGCTGGAGAGAACTGTTAATGTTATTAGTTATTAGTCCTGCTATGACGAGTCAACAAGTCCACCGTCTATGAATCACATTCATTTGGGAACAATGAAGAAATAAAGAGTGCTCTGAGAGCAGAGTTGTCAAGATACAGATTAGCAAAAGACATTCAGAAAGCAAAACAATGTGTAAAGAACAAAATGGACAGATTTGACAGGAAAGAAAAGAAAAACTGGAGATGCTCATTAAGCAATCCTGTCAGTTAAATCCAAACCCACTGCATCATACCAGATGTAAATCAATTTGTAAAAAGGGTATGTTAGTTTAAAAAAAAAAACTCTACACATGAATTCAGAACATTGTTCAATGCTAACTTTAAAAAATGTGCTTTCTAGCTATAACCACACATGGCAACTGCAGAATAGTTAAGCTATGTTTAAACTTGCAAAAACTGATTTTTGGCCACTTGGGGGCAGAGGAATCAACCTTTTGAGTCAATATGGCTAACTTGTTAGCAAACAGTTGCTTATTTACACATCCAGCAGTTACAGAGCAACTTCAGCACTCATTTGGAGACGAATTTCATGCGAGTCCAATATTCAGTCTCTTTAAGCTCAGTTTCTGGTCTCTACCAACTCCTGAGGGAAATATTTGACTCTTAGCTAGCAGCTAAATTCTTCACTACATTCACCAGCTTGACGCTTACGTTTTCTGTGTGCTGTTTGGTGCTGGGTATTTAGCGTTAGTGTGTGGTAGTAGGTTTATGTGGGTGAGTGGATTTCGCTGAAAACAGCTGCATCATGCAGCTGGAAACGAGGATGATGAGAGCGGTGAGAGTGAACCAAAACATTAATGTAACATATAAAGGCAGGAAACCCAAAACATTGAGCACAACATGCCATAAAGCTCCATAGAGCTGATGGGAACTGCAGACACACGTTATAATTCTCTGTGGGTTTGTCAGCGACCCCTGTCACATACAATATTAATATAAAAATACTGATTATAGCATCTTTGGCTTAGGTTTGGCAACTAAAACACTTGGCAAAGATTGTCACCATAATGGTTATGAAAGGTCACCATTAATTGTCTGCGATAGTCTTTGGCCTCAAAGTTGAACATGCCCATCGACCACCTCGATCTCCACATTCGTACTTTTAGCCTCACTACATTAACGTCACACTACTTATTTCACTGGCACTGAAGACTTGCTGTAAACGTGCTGCAGAATCATCCAATATGAACTTAATTCCTAAGCACAGATGGTGCTGTATTAAACAATCAAAGATTTGAGTTCACTGGGACTCAAGTTTGTTCCAAAATCAGGTAGTCTAATAGAGCCACTCTTATAGAGTATATTTGATAGCAGCAGTTTTGATAAAGCAGCAGAACACTTTCCAGAGGAGACAGACAGAAGCTGGAGTCAGTCTGGCTGTGAGGAGTCAAAATGGTAGCATGACATACTGTACGTGTGTGTGCATGTGACTGTGTGTATGTTGCTATTATGGTGAGTCATTGAGATGACACAAGCTACATTCCAGTTGAACTAAGCAACCCCTTTACTATCTCTGTCTGCATTTCTGTCTGCTCTGCTCTCTGCCTTCACCTCTCCCCACATGTTGTCACACCCACCCCCCCAATTTCCCTCAGCTATCACTTCAATGTAAACATGTAACCACAAGTATTTTTTACAGCCGGAGCAGGTCGTGCCATGGGTTCACATGCACACACTCTCACACACACACTACACCCAGTTATTAAATATATTTAAAAGTCTTACTGATGGCTTCTAATGACCTAATGATCCACTTGGTGTGTGTGTGTGTGTGTGTGTGTGTGTGTGTCTGTATCAGACAACCTGCATGTCTTTCTGTCAGTCTGCCTGTCTGTCTGCCAACTACTTTGACTAAAATAAAGTGTATAAACAGCAGCACTGAGCCTTGTTGTAATAGAGTTATGTGGCTCCCTCTAGTGACAGTGTGTGGAACTGCAACTGTATTTATTATTTTTTTGTTAGTCTCACGTCAGCCTGCAGTTGTAGAATAGGTTTTTTTTAATCCTCCTTGTTAGTTACCTTCCAAGGTAAAATTTTATTAGAACTCACCTATAGCATTTATGAGCAGTTAATAAACAATAAAAACATGTTTTATAACCATAGTGTTGTTGTAAAATAGTTCTAAGCCAATACTATTATATTGGCTTAAAAACACAGAATGTTTAAGTGTTACCAATATTTCTTTACACCTGTTAATACTTGAAAAACTGTACTTAATTTATTGTCTCTTTCTCTCTGATCCCTTTCTTGCTATCTTTCACATGTCCTTCGTCCTCTCTTCTCCCCTGTCTAACCCTCGCTCTAACACCCCCCCACACACACACACATCCTTCCACCCCTCTCTCTCCCCAGTCCAGACGACAGCAGGACCCCAGCCCTGGCTCAAACATGGCCAACGCTGACGTAGAACACAAGATGCGCTGAGGAGGACGAGGATGAGGAAGTGGTGGAGGGAGGAAGAGGAGAAAACCGGGGCTGGCTGTCCATTCACTTTCAATACAATCAACTGAAGAAAAATTCAAACTGAAACTGCAATTGTAGAGCAATTGTTCACCATAATTTCCTAACAGGTTTGATATGATCGTTTTCACATGCCAAACATTTTTTAGGTATTTAAATGTAGAAGACAATAAACTTCGTGAATTGATTGAATTGAAAGTGAAGCAAGCCCTAGAAAAGAAGGATTTTAAGGACACAACGGACCTGGGCAAAAAGTAGTTGAATATATTTAAATACAGAGGAAGGAAAATGAGAAGTTGATTAAGCATTATATTGCAAATGTGACACATCCAGAGTTGAAGTTGTTTCATGAGTCAAATGAGTGTTTCAGATATATAAAGTAGAGATAAAGACATTCAAAAACTTTGATATCTTTTGTCCAGGTCTTAAAGGATTTGATGGATAGGGGTAGATTCAAATAACAAAAGTATATTTTCTATTAATAAAAAAGTTTGAAAATAGAGGGAGATGGGTTGCAAGGGTGTACAGATGTCATTAAGGAGGGGAGGAGGAGGAAAGACAGAAGCTAAAAAGAGCAGAGAGATTTGTTTGGCTCGGGGTCACGGTGAGGACATACTGGTCAGGATTACCAGTAGAGCATGCATCAAAAGTGAGTTTGAGTTTGTGAAAAAAAAAAAAGATTCTGCATTGTTCAGTGTTGTGCAAACACTTCACATTTGTGAACCTGCCCTTGTTAACCCCCACTATACCTAGCTTACTTCCTGAAACCTGCTGTTTTCTTAGACCAAAGTTCATTTTGCTGGAAAGGGGGGAAGGGAGGGGGAAGGGAGGGAGAAGGGAGGGGAAAAAGAAGGAGAATCTGAGTTGCATTTTTTTTTTAAGTGGGCAGGCGGGAGGACAGCATCTAAAGAGAATTATCTAAGGTTGTAGGGTTAAGAAGTGTTTGCTGTACTATGATATTCATGATCTCTTTAAAACATCACTATGGTGAGATGCCCATGACTATAGAATCACAGGTTACGTAGCAACAACCTCGAGGCAGCACAGTTCACATAGAAAACACACAAACTCTGCTATCTTTAGCTCTGGAAGTGGGATGAGGGGGGGATCAATTCAAACTTCCTTTGCCTTCTGAGGGGTTTTGCACTATGTGACACAATTGGTCCTGTTCTCCATATGTATTTTCTTTGTATGCATGAAACCAAACACAGGCCTACCTATGTTCTTTATTGTTCCCTATGCAGCCTATTTATTGTGAGAGCACTCTCTTTACAGCGCTTTGATAAGGAATAACTGGGTGATTCGAGGCTTTGTCATTGTGAAGCCAAATTTAGGTGTTCTCTTGCCGTGGACCCAAACTGTAGCATGCTCAACAAAGCACAAAAAGCATGGTTTTTATTTAACCAGGATATGGTTGTGTCCTAATGAGACACTTGAGCAGATAAAATGCTTCTTTTGCTGGCCAATGGGTCACCCAGGTAAGTGCACCTGATCAGCTCAAATGCCACTCTGGTGGGTGGCTCTTAGTACATGAAGGCAGTGACCCTTCATTTTAGCCCCTTTCCTTTAGAATCTGTGCACACCATTGAACCGAAAATGAAGCACATTTCCATCACTGTCCAGTGAAAACCATGTATCTTCAAATTTGTTCACAAAAACTGAAGGATTTTAGTGCTCCTTTATGGGTTGAGGGTTGGGGCTTTTTTTTACTCAGCTCATGGAAAATTGACATTTTGGAATACATGGTTTTCACCGGACAGCGATGATAGGTAACATACTACTATAACATGCTACTGTTCCAGTGAATATCAGTTCACAACCTCTTCAAAAACACACCATACACATCAGTTGCATGTGTCACATCACTTCTGTCACTTCTACTACATAAAAATTGGACTGCAGTCCACATTAATAATTCATTAGGCCAGATTATAGACTGTACAGTGTGTGGTACCAATTCAGTTTAGTTAGAATCCATCTATTGATCGATCAGTCACCCCGATATTCCTCATCATTAAAGGACTGTAAACGCCTAAATGCAGTCTAAATACTATTCCCTCTCCTGTTACAGCACTAGTGTAATGAAATGGTATGTTTTGTTATCTTATCGTTTTGTTTGTGTGAAAGTCATGATGTTTACTTTTTATATTACTGCTCACTTCTGTATGTTCTCAGTTTTGTTCATCTTTCAGCTTTGTTATAAACTAGTTGTAGCAGCGGTAGGCTATTTTATGTTAAGTTGAGTTGAAAATTATGAAATATCTCCAGAAATTTGGGAGTTTGGAGGACTTTTGTTGCTTTTCTTTTTCATTGTTCCATGTGTTCCTTTTTATTAATGTTATTTTTATTGTTTATTTTTTAAGGAAATCCACTTCCTGGGTTAAATACATTGAATGTGGATTTACTCAAGCCCTGTAATTAGGCGGTATAAATGTTTTTATATTGTGCAACTAGAAGCTCATTTCATTTTCCGGTTAAGTGTGTTTAACATTTAGTGCACTCAACGGTTTTATTATAATTATTTTAACCAAGAAAAATATTTTGTTTATTCATGCTTTTCTTTTTCTCAGTCTGACTTATTAAGAATTTTAATGAGCTTCACATGAGCTATTTTTATCCATTGATAGTCATATGTTTGTAACATTTTACAAGAAGTTTTGGAGTAAAGAAATGTTGTTGCTAAAAATAATAGTTGAAATTCAAATAAAAAAGTGAACTGAAAGCTCAAACAACATGATATACTTGATGATAAGACCTGTTAAAGCTGCAATGGTAACACATTTGTCAACTTTTTCTACAGCCTTGTTAGCAAAAACTCACAAGGCCAAATCATCAAGCTCAGGGTGCAACAAAAACAATGCAGGATTTTCATCCTGACATTTGGATACTACATGGGAGGACTTAATTGGGGTACTGATCCTGCGAAGTCAGCTGGCCTTGTGACTCGGTGCTTAATTAGTTCAAGAATGTGGGAAATGTGTTTCCTGTCTGAGGGCGCCTTCAGCGTGATAAGTGGTGGATTTGTGTGACTGAGTTTGATATTGTTATGTTGAAAAGTCCAGCAGATGAGACACAGAAGTGAAGTTGCATTAAAGACTTTGAATGGGGAGGTGAGGTGGGTGGAGGGGCAGAGGAAGGCATTAGAATGTGCGGGAGCATAAAATGGGTTGTGGCCCAAGATGAGGCTCAGGTCATGTGGGTGAAAGCTGTCATAGATTTGCATTAGCACAGTGGCTGTTGTGTTTCTATGAAGCTGAGTAATAGACTCTTTTCACAGCAGACACTTTGACTTGTCAAAGCAGTAATGCACAGGTGGAATTAATAACACTTCCATTTAGGAGAGCCAGTTCCAGGGCTCTGGTATTATGTATGCTCACTCAGTGACGTGGCTTACTGGGACACTTAATGGAATGGAGCCATCGTTAATGTTATTACTTACACCTGTGCTTCTCCTGCTTTGACAAGTCAAAATGTCTGTAGTGAAATAGGTCTATTTTTCACTTGCATCCAGTGTTAGAAAAAGGAAAGGCCAGCAGCACAGATCAGGAAGTTATAGGCATATGTGTTCAAGTTAAGATCAGTGGAAACAGACAGAGCATTGGGTATGAACCAGTACAATGAGAGGTGAGGTATAGGTGGACCGTCGGGTGCAGTACTGTTTTTAGATGATGATTTAGTTTGGGGTGCCCAGGCCTTCTGTAGGCTTTTGGGCATCTGTAAGTAATGAGTTAAGTGGTTATGTTTTTACTCCAACTAGACAATGGCCAATCAAGCTGTTTCCCAGATAAATCTTAGATATAACGCCACCCATGGGTGGTCTCATGAAATCTGCCATATCTGTAGAAACTGGTGCAACTCTTGGTCAACCCTGAAAATACGTCTTTATGGATTAAACATTGTGCTCAGGTTAAGAAACATTAGTGAGGGATTGATTGTAAAAGACAAACTCAGTCAATTTTCTAGGTTGTAGTTGGGAAGTGACCACAGTGTACCACCCTGTCCCCACTACACCCACCCAGTGTATCATTATACCATTATTTAAATGGTTGCCCATGTAAACACCTTAGTTGATACTCCATCCCTCAGTTTTCTTAATGCAGGCGTTAAGGCAAAAAAGTCAAACCAAACATTTTGGATTTTTTTACCTAAACTGTATCTTCTTATTTTATTTTTAAGTTATTTATACTTCCATTTTATTTACAGATCCAAAAAAGAACTCTGTGATATTTAGTGGCTTGTACACACTCCTCAAGTTTCTCCTTCCTGTGTGTGGTCTGTCTTTCCCTCTGTTTTAAGGTTGAGCTTGTCCTCTCACAGGGACATGAGATATTCAATTCAAAATGTTGGATGTTTTTCATAATAAACATGTATGAATTCTTGTATGTGTGTCTGTCCGATACTCTTAAACAGCTACTTCACTGGAATTAAAGACCCTGCGTGGCTCTGGGCAAACAGGTGTTTACACTTGGCCTGATTAGACCTCTTCTCAGGACTGTGTGGTGTGGTGACTGTGCTTGATTGACATCTATCTCACTTTCCAATTTGGTTTGTTTCTCCTGTTAGAGTGGATAATAATCATTATCACTGCATGGAGTTTAGTGACGTCACGATATTCCCAGCATAGCTCTGCTCTTCTTCAACAAGAGCAGTCTAATCAGCCAGAATAAGTGAAAAACAGATGTTGATGTTTTTAAATGTAATTTTTTTAATGCTTTGAGCGCCACAAATTAACTTCTATTTATTACCATTGTATGGGGGTGGTGGCAGAAATCTCAGAGACCAATATCTCAAAGTCAAAACTATATGCATGGCTAGATACCGCTAGAGATGCATGAGAAAATATGTTGTTTTGTAATTTGGGTGAACTGACGTGTAGCACAGTAGAAACAAAGATTCAACAGAAGAAGCTCTTCATGACACCAGTCATTTGGATACAAAGCATAAAAGGACAGAGAGAAAGAAGGACAGATTGTCCATCAGGACAGGGTGTACAGAATGACTGGACTGAACACAAGATGAAAGAGAAAGAACAGTTCATTCAACAACAGTTGAACACTGACATTAAAGCCATCACTGGAAAAGACTGGAAAAAAGGTCAGCGAGCTGCAGGAAATAAATGAGAGGTGGCAAAAGGAGAGCTAGCTTGAGAAGCAGCTGAAAGAAAAAGAAAAGGGTCACAAAAAAAATGGAAGCCCACGCAGAGGTCCAGCATCAGCAATTGGTCCTTCTGAGTGAGAAGGAGGAAGCTCTGAACCACAGCGGGAAGAAATGAAAAACTGAATATGATCCTAAATCTTCGAGAAGGGGCTAGCTGCTGAGGAGAAGAGCTACAGAAAGAAGGTCCTTTGAGAAATAGGAGAAGGAAAGAGCTCCCTTCTGGTCAAAAGTTGCTTAGCTCCGGGGATCGGCTCCAAATTTGCAAATTCAGAAAAAAATTAAAAAAGAAAAAAAAGCATAAAAAATTAAACTGTGCTGCACAATACTAGAAATGCTGTAAACTAGTCTTTTAATTTCCTTATCTCCTTTAATGTGGTTGTCGCTGACAAAATAATAGATAGCTCAATGTTTTAGGATGAAGAAACTTAATTAACTCTGCACAAAGAACACTAACATATATTTATGCATGTATTTTATACACAATGTATTTTTTAAAATACCTAGCCGATAGGTCTTGAACACAAAGCTCAGAAATACCTGTCAGGTTTTTGTTGATTTGTGTTTTGTTTTTCTCACCAACTTTATTTCAATTTCAGAAAAGACAAGGATAAACTCATGAAACATATATATGAATATATATATGAACACTGTAAAATAAGTTAATACAAATAATTTAGGCTAAATACATACAAGAATAAAATAAAAATAAATGAAGGGGGTTCTTATAGTATAAGCCTTAAATAAGCCTCTTGCTTCAGATATTTCACATAACTTTGAAGGCTCTTTGCACCCGCTTCTCGGTTGACTGTGTCAGCTGACCATGACGTCATCACGTCAACGAGAACGTGCGTCGCACACAGGAAGTTGAATTATCAGCTGATCCTGCTGGCTGTTGTTGATGCCTGAAGTTGCTGTTGTTTGGGACGCTGCTTCTGACATTGAAGACACATTAAAGCCGAGACAGGGACGCGGTGGGCATTTACCGGCGGACGAGCTTATGAGTAACAAGGGAAGCGTCTCACAGCGAGGACTCTGAATTTGCGGCACTAGCTGTGATGCAGAGGAGCTAGCTCCAAAGCTTGAACCTTCGGTGAAGAGAAGAAAGAAAAGCAGCAAAGACAGCCGACGGCTTGGCGTGCTCTCTTTGTTTATGTCGTGCCAGTCTGAACCGCGATTTGTATTTTATTTGTCTTGAATTTAGACATTTTTTTGCACATAGGTTATTCATATGTGTACTTTACGCGGAGGGCAGCTATCTCGCCAGCTAACGTTAGCCCATAGCGCAAAGAAACAGTCTTGTTGTCAAGCATTGATGCTTTCGTAACCGCCCAACAGTAACAGATAACGTAAGCTAACAGGGAAAATAGTCGGGTTTGGAGAAATAATTTTCGTGCCTCTGTATTTTTGTAGCTGTTTGTCACTGGATCAGGTGCTCTGTTTGTCTGTTGGAGACACTGTAGCCGGACAAGTCGATGTTCACTCGTTAAATTTAAGCCTGTTGGAGACATTGGTGGCTGTTGAACAAGTTATCTGTTTGTTCATCCCTGACTGTGAATCGAGTTTTTTTTTTTATCCGTATCGATTTTAAACCGCACAAACAAGCAGTAGGTTGACTGACAGCTGGCCTTGTACGCTCTAGGTTGGCTGGCAGGTTGTGTAATTTGTTTGTGTGCAAGCTGTCAGCCTTTGCTGGGTAACTTTTGTTCAACTGTTATTTTAAACGCATGTAAGCCTTAAGTGGCATTGTGGATGTCGTTTTGATTATTTAACACATTTAATCATTCTTCTTTGGTACCGTTTTAATGTCAAGAACTTATGACGTGATAAAGTGACCAGGCTTTACTGTAACCCATAGATTGAGTAGCTGTTTGATGCTCACACTCATGCATTTGGTAGCTTTAGAAAAATAAGTAGATAGAGTTATGAATTAAAGTAGCCATCTGAAACGTTTGTGAGACAGTGCCGTGATCAGGGAGAGACAGGCGAAGAGAAAGGGTCCCTCAGAGGGTCCCATTGTGTCTTGAGGTGAGCTGCCCCCAACTACTTGCCAATGCTGGATCTGGAGGTGGTGCCTGAGAGATCACTAGGAAATGAGCAATGGGAATTTGCCTTAGGTGGGTTTTACAACAACTTTTCTAAGTCATAAGTCACACAGGTGGACAAAGAGAATGAAGCCACATTTAAAATAGTTATCCTTGCCTGTTAATGGCTTAGGCTCTATAAGAAATACTGTTGCTTCTCTTCATTTGTGTGTGTGTGTTTGCATGTCTGTGTCTTCAGGGATGCCATTGGCCCAGGCCATCTCTATCCTGCAGAAACACTGCCGCATCATCAAAAATGTCCAGGTGCTATACAGTGAACAGGTGAGACGGCCAAACGTCTGTCTTTATTATGTACACTCACTCTCTCTCACTCTCACACACACAAATGTTAATCAGCTTGTTCAAGGATCCACTTTTAGTTTTGCAATGTTTTTTGAGGCTTTTCTGTGTGGCAGAAGTAATTGCAGCCATTTTACAACCACAATAATTTGTGTTTTCATAACATTTTTAGTTAAATTTCTGTATATTAACTTATCACAGATATATTTGTCTTGCCATGTATGTAGGGTGATAATTGCCATTACATAGTCCAGAGGACACTGACAAGCTCAGCATCTTGGTCACAATTATCTAAAAGAAATTAAAAATGTGTGTATGTTATGTGTATATGTAAAAAATTGATATATGCCGCTATATCGTTCAGCCTCAAAAATCCAGTATCAGTCAGACTATATTTAAATTCTTTCCCCAGGTTCGATAGCTATAAATAACGTTTGTCAGATGAAAGCAATCTTAGATTAGAGATTAATTCAAGAGTAACCATAAGCAGTTCATTCTATTTTTTGTCTCATTTAAAATACAAGTGCAGTCATAGTCTTTGTGAGTGCCTTCTTTCCCTTAAGTTCAAAAACTGCTCATTCTGATTGTCCCCCCCCCCCACCTCTGTCTTAATTAATTAGTTTGTTTATCTCCCCTGCAGACGCCACTCAGCCATGACCTCATACTGAACTTGACTCAGGATGGGATTAAACTGCTGTTTGATGCCACAAATCAGAGACTCAAGGTGAAAATTGTTGATTGTAAGGGGGGTGGGGGGCAGAAGCAGTGGTGTGTGGGCACTGAGACTCGAGCTAGAGAGGCTCCACCACGCCAGGCATTACCGAGAGAGGGCTGTGGTATTTCTCCACAGTTGTTTAGCAGCTTATCACAGTTGCAAGATTTCCCCCCATTTCTACATGATTGGCAAATATATTAGACCCTCCCCCTGGCCTTGTTAACAGCATTTAACTAACCATTTGTTTTGCACCCATTGTACACTAACTTTTTCCATCTTTCTGAGTGACAGGTGATTGAAGTGTATGACCTGAGCAAAGTCAAGTTGAAATACTGGTGAGTAGTAATATGATGGCAAGATGAAACCTGTTGAATAACAACTGACTCTCAGCTGTTTATTACATGGCCTTTATCTACAGGCACAGATCTATATAATGGTCATTGTATCTATGCACTGTCCATATTATGTTGCCATGGAGACTGTTTTCAACTACAAGTCATAGCTCCTCACAGATAGGCAGCTACTTGGCCAATGACATCACAGTAATCGAGTCCGCCTGCGTTAATGTGTTTCTGTATGATTGTCTTTCAGTGGAGTCCATTTCAACTCTCAGGCCATTGCCCCCACAATAGAGCAAATAGATCAGTCATTTGGAGCTACGCACCCTGGAGGTACTTTACAAAACACACACACACACACACACACACACAGACTCTCAGAAATGAACCTACATTTTGCTCTTACTCATCTCTTTCGTGAACTCTTTGCCTCTTCACCCCTCTCCATCCAGTTTACAACGCCGCAGAGCAGCTGTTCCATCTCAACTTCCGAGGCCTGTCCTTCTCCTTCCAACTGGACTCATGGAACGAAGCTCCAAAATACGAGGTGAGAAAATGTTTCCGTTGATTTTCCTTGTCGGCCATTTTAACAGGGTTCATAAAAAGTCTTGAAAGTTTGGAAAATGCTTAATTTTAACTGTCATTTTTTCAAGATCAGGAATATGCTTGAATTTGAATATACTCCTTGAAAAATGCTTGATTTTCAACATAATCTGTTGTTTCATCATCTACACACTCAAGTAAACCAAACATCTTTTAATATTTGAAATGAAACAATCCCGTTGTCATATTTGTTTGTTGTCTCCTGGCATTTATAGTAACAATTTAGATGTGATGATAAAGGCTTTGAGAGTCTGGAAATGTTTGGTTAGGTACCTTGAAAGTGCTTGAATTTTCCTCTTAAAAAGCTGTACGAACCCTGTTTAAAGAAGTGCTGAGTAGTGGGAATCAGCGCAGCCTTGTGACTGAAGTGATTACTCTTCATATAGACAGTCTGAGGTCAAGCACTATGTTTGTCCTGAGCATGTCCTTGAATCCCTCTCAGCTTGATGTTGTTATGCCGTGATAATAAATAATGGGAGACTGAATAAAGAAACAACATGCATGCTGGGAACGTGATTGTCTTGCTGCTTGTTTAAACTTGGGCACAAAATAATTTTTTCTTGGGTGTCTATGACAGACCTCAAAATGAACCAAGTATGAATTCCAGCATTATACTGTTGAGATGTCAAGAGACTCATTGCAATGTTATGTAAGCAGTAAAAGCGTGACTGCATTAGGGAGTTGAGGGTTGAGGGTTTACTCAGGCAACATGATTTCATAATTAAATTCTCCAAGAACATGCAGACACCCAGCAGCTTACAAGTCAGGTTTTCAAGACAATATGACAGTCAAATTTTCCACACAAACAATCTGCAAACTGCATGTTTCTACATACTTTCTGAATATATATATATATATATATATATATATATATATAAAGCGTTTTGGATTGAGGTTTGTGTAATTAGTCAGAAGCTCTCATCGGTGTTTTACTGTCTGTACTGTACAGATGTGAATGTCTTGGGTGATGCATGTCATGTGTTGAATGGGTTTTGCATGATTTACTGAAACAACAGCTCATGCTTGCTCGTCCTCTGTAGTTGCAGGTACACACATGATAGTTTCATCTTCTACTTTCAGTTCCAATATTTGCATTTCTTTGTCTGAAGCTCAACACTCAGCTGTAGTTTGCTTCCTGTTTGTCACAAGTGTGTAAGATGACGGATGGATGCGTCTGAGCTTCTTTGTGAGCTGAGTGTTCTTTAGATAAAACTGATACAGTGCGCTGAGAAGAAATAAAAACTCTGTTACATTATGTTCACAACGTATTCAGACCTCTTTGCTTTTTCCACATTTGTTGCAAATTTCTTGTTTTCCATTAATCAACACAATACCCCATAATGACAAAAGGAAAAATCACAACATTGTAATTTATAATCTCTTAAATGGTAGTTACTGTATGTTGCTATTTTTTGAAAAATACTTTGAACTAAAAGCAAGCACAGTCCCCTTTCCATTAAACTTAGTTCATGCTGAAAATGTTAATGCTGAATGTCTTGAAAGTTTCCTCAGGGTAATTGAATCTTATAATACTAAGAATAACTTTTTGCTAATCAGAATGACCATGTTACATCTCTGTCACTTGGTGGTGCTGAGTGCAACTCAAAGATACACAAAAAAATCGGCACAGAAATTAGGTAACCTCTGCTGAGTCACAATGCGTTTTGATTGGATCCTGGACCTCTCTCAGATTAAATGTTGCTACCTGACAGAGATCCAAGTTGGATTAAATTATAGTGTCACCAGTCAGTGGAAACATTGTGTTTCCCTGTGTGGGTATTTATGTTAGTCAGTGTGTTATGAGGCGTTTTGCTCCACAGTGCTTCATCAATAACACAGGAAAAATGTACTTCTGTAAAACATCTATTTGTTGTGCAGTGTCTTCTTAATGTGCACACACAAGCACAGCATATACCAGTCCTGTACTACTCCCAGTTGTTTTGCCTTGGCAGCCTAACTTTGCCATGGGTTTGGCCTCCCTGCAGATTCCACACGGGGCCATGGTCAAGAGGATGCATATCTACACTGGCAACAACCTGCAGGAAACAAGGTAACATACACACACATGCAGACACCCACACTAGACATCACTTAGAGTGGACATACCTCTACCAAAGGTGCTCAATGCTCAACCTTTGTTATTATTTTAATGATAGAAAAGGGGGAGTTAAATATTTGTGGAATCTGCATCAAATTGCTCACATACCCCGTTTGCTAGATAGCACCAAGGTTCCAAGAATCCTGAATGGAACTGGTTGTGTTTCAGAACCAGAGCTAATTTGGTGGAAAGAAGGCAACAGTGAAAATACAGCAAACATTTCCAAACTAACCAAAAATGAACTGAAATCTGTTAACATGTTTTTTGGACCAAAAACAGAACTTTGTTGGTAAATATTGCTACAAGTAGTTAGCATGGGCGCATGGTCATTGATTAATGGCTAATAATGAGATAGGCCAGAAACAATGTGAAAGGCATTAGCTAGCTTTGATGGTTGTTGTTGGATATAGTTGCTGGTTTATCTTTGTTACGTATAGATGAATGCTTTTTAGCTAATTTTGTGAATATTGGTCAATAAGCACCACATTGGAAACAGGAAACCACATTGCTTGAGAGCCTCATGTCACATATTAATATGATTTTATGGAGTTTCCACAGTTTAACAGGAGACAAACTGAACAAGTGTGTGGAGAACAAACGCAAAAACAAAAAGCCATGAGAAACATATCCAAAACCTCAGAAACACAGGGACACACACACTGTTGTCTCCGTCCTCAGAGCTCCGGCGATGCCGTTGGCTTGTTTCCTTGGTAACATCTTTGCAGAGTGCGTGGATGTCCTGAGAGACCAGGCAGGACCTCTGGGGCTCAAACTCCGCCTTCTCACTGCAGGTAACATTTGTCTCTGTGTGTGTCTTGGGGACTGCAAACTAAGATTTATGATTAAAATCGAAATGTTTCCAAAGTGTTTTCCTCACATCTACATTTTGATTCACAGGATGTTTTTTTTTTTCTCTTACCTCCAGACTTTCCTTGACATTTCTACCATAATCTGTAATACTGCTGGAAAGTTGGAGCTAAACATGAAATCCAACCCAAATATTTTTTAGTTGGCAATGAACACATTTTTGAACACTTCAGTCAACACTTTGATTTGCATTTTATTTTTGGCGAAATATTTTTCCTATTTATCGCACTAAATTTGGCTGTCTCCACTGCGGAGTTCATTATGTAACCCAAACATAGACAAACGGATTTAGTTGCAGGTTCCTTTCTGGACCATGTATATCTATTTGTATGATAAACATAAATAACACTTTTGTCCAACAGTCCACACGCACAGAGACAGTCATCGTCACTGCTGCTTTCTGGCATGCTGTTTGACTTTGTTTTATTGTCATCTATCTTGAGATATGAGTGATTTCCTTTCCTGCTCTGTTGTTAACGTGTGAGTGCAGGTTGTGGTCCCGGTGTGATGGCTGATGCTAAAGTAAGGTCCCTAGAAAGGAACATCTACTTTGGAGACTCCTGTCAGGATGTGCTGGGTGCTCTGGGCTCGCCACATAAAGTCTTCTACAAGTCTGAGGACAAGGTAGAAAAACTGTTCCTTTCAGTGTTTACTTGTTGTTGTTATAACTGCTTGTATTATCTTCACTCAGCTCTGCTCTCTGATCTACATACTATCGTCTATCACTCTGACAGCTCAATTTCCCCTCCAGGATTGTAGTATAATAGTTTAATTTAAGCCAAACTAATTGAGTCTATTACCTACTAACATGCTACATTTTGCTTGTTGAGTCACTTGAATGCACTCAGTAGCTGAGATCCAACTGTTGAATGTGGGATCACAGGAGATCATGATGTACAGTACTATATAGTATATTTATGCCTAATTATTTGAAAATAATGATAACACTTAACAGTTTTACAAATGTCTTAAAGGTTCACTGATAAATATTCTTTATATTGACGGTGGATTAAGTGACTGTGTGTAAACTAAAAGTGGTCAACCGTGACAAACTGAAAGCGCATTATCACCCAACAACAAGCTTTTTATTGTCTTTCAGCTGATTGTTTAGGTTTTTCGACCACAAATGTACTTTTTGGTTAATTTCTACCACTTTCATCAAACCCTTTTCCAGCAGAAACAGACAGAAACTCAGATAAACCCACTGTACACTACCTGAACAGCACCAAACAGCAGACAGACAAAGATATTAACTAGCTGGTTAAGAAAGTTTGAGATTTGACCGATTAAAAAAGCTGGATATTTTCTCAGGAGTTGGTTGACAGAGCTAAAAGGAGAGTGAATATTGGAGTTACATTCATCAAGTGGCCAGAAACATGACTTCAAATAAATGTATGTATGTATCCTCTGTCTCATTATGTGCTCTTGATTATTTCAGATGAAGATCCACTCTCCATCACCCCACAAGCAGGTTCCTTCTAAATGTAACGACTACTTCTTCAACTACTTCACCCTCGGAGTGGTACGTAAACTCGGCCTAGACTTTTGTGCGTGTATATAGTTTTTTTGTGTAGTTGTATTCATACAGTTATTATTTTTTTAAAGAGGCTTCATTCACTTTGTGTTGTCGGGAGGTGTAGTCCTGCCTCTATCTGTATTTACTCTCCCCGCTGTTTGCAGTAGATAGGACTGCAGTGAGCTGGTCGGGCCAAACAGCTAAAGCAATCTTAAAGATTGTGTTTTGTTATTTTTCAGGATATCCTGTTCGACTCTACAACTCACCTGGTTAAGAAGTTTGTTCTCCATACCAACTACCCCGGACATTACAACTTCAATATGTAAATATCTTGCTGCCCAGTTACTTGTTTCTGTGTGTCTTTGTGATTCCTTTACCCAGTTTTTCTCCACCTTTCTGCCTTTCTCCATCATAGTTGACAATACTGCATCGTCTATGTGTAATTATCTACATCCACAGCTGATATTATGTTATTAATTAAGCTCTTATATCTCTGTTTTTTACCTCTTATACTGCAGCATTTCTGTCCTTTCTGCATTTTCTGTGCTTTTGATTATGCTTCCTCTCTCGTCACAGATACCATCGATGTGACTTTAAGATTCCTCTAGTCATTAAGAAAGGTGAGACAGTTTTCAGTCATGAATGAACCCTGCATGACTCTGCGTGAATGGCATGATGTTGATTTTTAGTCCGCCTTCCATCTGATGTCTGTTTCTCTGTTTTTGTAGAAGGAGATGATTCTCAGATGGAGGACTGTATCTTAACCACCTACAACAAGGTCAGTTAGAGACAGGATTTGTCCTGGCGCTATGGTAGGGCTGTAATGATTTGACATGGTCTCTTGGCCTGATGTCTGATTTAGGCATCTCTGGCATCACTGCTTCTAAAACCTGGTCCCCACAGCACTAGTTTCATGTGGTTTTTCATGTCGTTTCACAGCGGTCTGTCTGAATGTATTCTGCCATTTGAAACTATCACCTGGAAGCTAATACAACCACAGCCTTGTTGTTATTTCCTTAATCGACGTTTTTATACAGGTCTCGTGTCCTTGTGATACAAATCGGTGTTGGCAGTGGATAAACAAGCCTTTTTATTTACTGCTAACTTTTTGTTTCTCTGCCAGTGGGATCAGATTCAGGAGCTTCTGGGTCACCCGATGGAAAAACCTGTAGTGCTCCACAGGTACATACCCATGCTCTTGTGTACACACAGACAAAATTGTTCACGTTGTTACATTGCTATTTTAAATGTGTCCCACAGACATTCTAAGATCATTTGTGAGCATATTTGAATGTTGTTGTTAAACAAATATAACATTCAAGGTTTTATAGCAAACTTGACATTTTGGACATTATTCAGTGAGTGTCCTCGCTGACATTATCAGATGTCGGTGTTTCACAGGTCCTCGTCAGCCAATAACACCAACCCCTTCGGCTCTACCTTCTGCTTTGGACTGCAGAGGATGATCTTTGAGGTCAGAACACGTATCTGTAGTTTAGCTAGCATTAGAGTCTGTACAATATGTGTGAACCTGTAGATAATATATACATTGCATTGGTTAGGTGAAGGGCTCATTTAAGAGATCTCTGTAACCACTCTCTAATGTTACAGTGATGGCAGTGTTTATTTTTCCATTACCAGCATGTCAAAAATGTATCATGCATTAAATGGAAATTCTGCAGCTGACATTGGCATTTTTAGCAATTATATTACAACAGTAGTGCAAACTCACAGGCCACAAGTAGGCCAGTTTGAGGTAAATGCTGCAAGAATGTAAAGTTACCTTTTCTCAAAGGAAATGGTTTTCATTGACATTGTGCAGGAGGTAAAAGAGACTGCGTATTTTACTATGTAAATATTACTGGCTGCCAGCTTCAGACAGGTGTAAAATTTAAGGATATGATCTAAACTTAATTCTGTCTGAATTGAGGTTTTGGCTGCTTTGCCTCAGTTAGCTTGAAACAGGATTTTTAAAAAGAAAAGCCTTGAGAATGGACATCTTGTGCAGTATCTCTGTATATTTAAACTCCATGCGATCCAGTCCACTCTAACACACACACACACACACACACACACACACACACACTATCTGTTTCCCTCTTCCTCAGGTGATGCAGAATAACCACATAGCATCAGTGACCCTCTATGGCGCTCCACGGACTGCCATTCAAGCCCGACCTGAGTCCAGTAGTAGTTCCCACTGAACAAGTAACCAGAACCACATCCCATTCTGGCCTGTCCTGAATCTAGTACCTCTACTGACTGAACCTCTAACCCAGAGCCAGATTCTTAACCAAGCAGACCTAACCCACAACCACAAAGTTATTCTTGCCCAGCTCAGATGCCACTCATTGAACAGAAACACAACCAGAACCCAGAATAACCAAATCAGCTTTTCCTGGTTGGTCCTGAGACTTACTCTTCCAATCGGACACACCCAGTTGGCACGGTCAACCCATCCCAGACTATCCCTGGACCCAGGATCTAGCGACATGGTCACAGTGCTTGAAATGAAACCAATGGAAATGATTTCTTGGTTGTGTGGGAGTATCACGGTGGTGCTGCAAACTGACATGGTGAAGAAATCTGTGCTCTAGTAGAGCTCAACTGTTTCCTGTTTCCGTCCAGTGACTGCATTTGCCCAGGACCACAGAAGAAGAGTTTGTCCAGACTGCAGTTTGAATGGCATGGTTCCACCAGTAAGAGCCTGTATAGGACAATAACTTCCATAACATTGTGGTGGGGAGATGATCAGCATTTAAATATCACCTGTAACCAATCGCCAAGCAAGAGTTGTTCAGTCAATACGGCCGCCAATGAAAACTGCTGTGGCCAAAGTCTTGAAACAAACTCTGGCTTGACCCACTGAATACCCATCAACCAACCACACTGCCAGCCCAACCAGTACCGCCTGTCTTCCTGCCACAACTTCAGAACCAGACCCGACTGGCTCAATCGAAACCCGGACAATATCTATACCGCAAGAACCAAACCAGCCCAGCCAAGAGCCATCCGAGCCAAACACACTGGAAGCTGCAGAGGACTGTAACCAAAAACGCGAGGATCCAGATTTTGTCATACAAGAACCAAACGCACTCAGGGTTTGGAGAGACAACGGCCCGGGTGACCAGATAACGAAGCGTCTCAAAGCAGAATGATCCAAACATCCAACATCAGCTCCCTCTTCCACCTTTCTACCCCCCTCCCCCCTCCCACACACACACACACACACACACACACACACTCAAGCACACAGCAGTAAACACTCTTATTAACCCACAGCTGTTGTTATTTGCAGCTCTGGATGTTGGCGTGTCTGTCACCTTGCTTACACGCACACACCAACACACATTCACATAAATGAGAATCTGCATGTGTTACACTGACATTTCAACAGACACAGCATTTCAATCCCTTCACTACTGTACTCACATGCATTTCTAATACATGAAAGCTGGTTCATCATTTTAGCCTTTTTAAGCGCGACACAAACATGGAGACATGCAGGCATGACACAAGGACTTGCATGAACTTGGCAGACGTTTTTTGAATGAGAGGAGACTTATTACAAGCACAAACTGGCAACCTGTTTTGTTCTTTTGATCCTGCATGTTGTGAGGGGCATGGACTTGGCACACGGTTGTATTATTTTCTCTCTGCCCAGCTTCACTCTTTCACACGTGACCATTTTCATTGTGTTCCCTGTTTGTTTTTTTTTGTTGTTTTTTTAAAACAGTTTTTACATTTGCACTAATACACACCTTTTTACTTGATTGGTTGATTGTGCCCTATCATCAGAGATGGATTTGTGGAGACATTTGGAGAGATAGTGGTGTGTGTGTGTGTGTGTGTATGTAAGAATGTGTGTGTTTTTATCCATATGTTTGGACAGGTGAGAGGTCCTCCCATGGTGTATGCAGTCATGTCCTCTGTATTAACACTCTTCTCCCTCTTTCCTCTGCGCTTTCTCCATCTCTCCATCCGATTGATGCATTGCAATTCATCCCTCAGCAATGTCTGCATTTATTTCTTTATTGAATTGCCAAATGCTACAGCCAAAGATGTTTTGGGATGGTTTCATTTGATCTGCTGACACTATCACTGTAATCTCTTGTCTAAACCTGACCTATGGAGAGAGTCGTGTGTTGGCCATCTCCTTTCTCTTGCATCTTTTGTTTCAAATCTGCACATCAAAGTCATTGCTGTGGTAAAGCCTCTAAATTCAGCTCCTGGTTTCCTGTTACTGCTGACAGTAATTATACACAAGACGTGAATAGCTGACATATGTGAATGTGTTGAAACCAATCAGGATGTCTTTCATCTGGATTTGGTTACAGGCGGAAACACATTAAGAATAGTAACAACTAGCGTCGTCCCTCTTGTGGTCGTCTCTTGTTCAGTGATTATCATTGTCAGAGAGCTATAATTTAAAGAATTACCATAATTTCTCTGTGGATTCAGTACATTTGTAACCCATTTAGAAAATGGGAAAGAACATCAGTCATTCCTTCCTCGTAACATTTGTTTGCATCTCCTACCCAGTGTATGAATTTAAAACCTTTTTAAGCATAAGCATTTGAATAAACTGTGTATTAATTTTAATACACATTTTCTTTTATTGTCCGATACAAATGCCATTTGTTTTGTTTTTTCACTTTTGCTGAATTTATGATTGTCTATCATCATGTGAGAAGGCGTCAAGGCCCGTGTACGCGACGAAATGTTGAAAGTGCTGAGAGCATAAAACGCTGAGTTGGCTGCTTGTAGCTGCTTTGCACGGAATGGGCAATGAAGCGAGGTTTGACGTTCAAACTGGCTCCACTGTGGTATTTTATTTTGTATGTTTTCATTACTCCTTGATTAATTGATTGGTTTTATGAAACCAAATGGTATCACAATGTGAGTTATCGTGAGACCAGCAGCATCCACAAGGAACAGCCAACCCACTGTACTCAGTTTTCATACTAATGATGAAAACTCTTTCATCATATTGTCAGAAGAAAACAAATGCTCACTCTAAGTGTCCAAATTATTGATTCAATATAATTCCTAACACATTTCCTGTGATTTCTTACTGTACAAACTGAGCAGGAGAGGAGCCTGTTGAAGAAGCAGTTGAAGAAATGAGTTTCTATGCTGTTAATCTAGTTTAGTTCACCAGTTCCAAGGAATCATTTTTGTGTATTCGGGCCCTGATGCTTGGAGTTGATGTTGATGTACAAATGCTGTAAATAGTTATGTGCTCTTATTTACATGATCTTTACAGCTTGGCGCAGACACAGTGACTCGGGCACTGGCTGAAAAGTATTTCAATATTTCCTCCTTGATTCTGATTAGACCTAATTCTCAGGAGGAGGCCTCTGCTCACAACTGACTCATTAACAATCACTGGAAGTTTTTTTTCCTTTTTTATTTTCCAATTCCAGACCACTCAGTATTGAAATTTTTTCTCGTGCAGTGCTAAGGCTGCAAGTACACAGACGTGTCAGGTGTCGGTAGATAGCCCTGCTTCAGCTCTGCTTGAACCGCTGCTGCAGGATGTTCGTTTGATCTGCAGAAACAGCATCAAATAAGAGAGCTCTGGTAGAGATGTTTTTGTAGAGTGGACTGAATCTGATTTGCATTGGCATGTTGCTAGATTTTACGTCTACTTGTTTACACTAGAAAAAATATCTATGGCTGCAGCTTTGTTGTAGCCAGATTCCCTCCCCAAGTGAGGTGATGTAGTTTCCTGGAAGCAGGAGAGATGAATGTTTCAGTCTGGCTAGAGTAATGTTTCAAGATTTATTCCAACAAATAAACAAATGCTCTCATTGGACTCCCAGGTTTAAGATGTTTAAGAGCGATGGCTGTCCAGCAATATCTGATGAACCTCTCCCAACTCCTGTTCTGGTTTAACCACATCTTGAGCTGAATAGGAAAACAGATATAACTGTCATGAAAGCTATATTCAAACATTTTACTACAACTTGCTTTTGTGCAAGTAAAAATGAGAAAATCAAGAAAAAGAAAACGCAAAACTGTTGAACATTGTGCCTCATCTCCCACCGAGACTCTTTGACTTCTGTCTCTATTTCCTCTGCAAAAAGGAATCTCCTTGTACATACGATTTGAGAATGCATTTGAACTGCATCATTGTACAGTACGTAATGTGTGCGTGTCACTAAGCATTAGCAACAAGCTAACATGGTATTATGGCTGTCTCAGTCATTTTAGTTTTCCTGTTACCTGCAGAGAATGGCAGGTTGAGTTGGGTTTCCCAAAACGAGGATGGGTTTTTCAGGGGTTCTTTTTTTTTTTTTCACCAGAATGATATTTTCCTTATATTTCCTTGTTAACTACACCAAACACCCAGAACAATATGTAAATGTTCACAACCCTTCATTGGACTACTGGAAATTCCAGTATTTTTAAACCTGAGCCCTATTTTTACAAATTTGGGGGTCTAAATGACTAATACTTACCAAAGGTTTTGGAACTGGTCAAGTAGATCGCCTCTGCCTGCATCTGCAAACGGGCTGCTATGTAATTATTTGGGCCAGTTGCACTCGTTTTGCCACTGACAGGTTCAGATTGTTATTCAAAGTGTCTGACAACATTATGGAAAGGATCCCTACAGAGACAGACCGTTTGTTAAACTCTTCTCTCCAACTCACTCGTTTCCACCGTCGTCTTCCTGCAACAGCTCAATCTCTCACGAGATTTCAGAGCAAGACTTCTGTTTCTGGTTAAACAAAAAGGATGTTACTCTTTAACAAATGGTCTGTCTCTGTAGGGATCCTTTCCATAATGTTGTCACTGACTTTTCACAGCTTTCAAGGATTACATTGCAGCCATTGCAGCATGTTCGTGGATGCCGGTGGAGGCGATCTACTGGACCAGTTCCAAAACTTTTGGTAAGTATTAGTCATTTAAACCCCAAACTTTGTAAAAAAATAAAAATAAAAAAATAAAAAATAGGGCCCAGGTTTAAAAATACTGGAGTTTGTCTTTAAAAGATCATTATACTTGATGTGGAATACATGATTTTAGCAATGCAATTCTGCCAAAATAAAAAAAATTAAAAAACCTAGTTATCCAGAAGATGGTATCTGACAGAGGATTTTTAATAAAACCATTCTTTGTCCACACTCTGCTGAATTTAAATAAATTGGTCATTGCCCAAAAGACGTCGGCACTAACTTGAGCTTTGCTCTATTGGAAGCAGATGGGCAAAGACAATATGAAAAAACAAACAGCAGAGGCAGCGGTGAATGAAGCAAATCAAGATATTTCTGTGGGAAAAACATACATAAATGCTGACATGGGAAGGAAAAAAAATTCTATTCATTTAACCCAGTTTTGGTAAGCCCAGCCCAGCACCACAGGCGGTCAGTGCTGTGATGATGCATTGTTACAGAGAGACCGAGAGAGGAGCTATAGGGGGCTGGGTAGTTCATCTCACCCAAACTCAGGTGGACATATTACATCCTTGTTTTTCTAAAATTTTTAAGCTAGAAAAACAAGTTTAAACTTTAATCCGGAGGTCTGTGTTGCTTTTAAATTTCACCTTTTCTTTTTATTTTACTGAATACAGGAATGAATGATTGTCTTAACCAGATTGTTGTCATTTATGGACAGCTTCAGTTCAGTGTAATGATAATCTCATCTTAATGCTTTGTATCGTCTGTTCTTGGTATATGTTCTGTTGCCCATGACGCTTATTCTCCTCACAATGTCTTTTGTGGACATTTTAAGCCCGTTTCTGGAAATGGGGCAGTTATACTTAATTAAAACTTGTGAAATTCATTGGAATGTGGCTTTTATATTTTGAATACTATAACTTTGTGTATGAAAAAATATGTAGATTTATTCAGCATGTCCACTGAAAACCGGCAATAACAATACCATGTAGTGCAAAGAGAAGGATTAGGATGACTGAAAGCTTTGCTCCAGCAAATTACTTTTGACTGTGTTTGATGATGCCTGTTGAGATGAGCTACTGCTGTGCAATCTCTAACAACTCCAATGCAACATTTGGACTTTTATGAAATCAAATGCTCTCTGTTCATTGACATCAAAGTTCATTTTCTGTGTGTGTAACCAGGATATGAAAAAAACAATAAAAATGTGGATGTGAAAAAGATTGGGAGGTTTTTTATTTCTCAGTTTACACAACCTTCAAACTCAAATTTGATTTTCGATTGTTTTGTATCAAAGCCTGGCAGAACTATATTATTATCACAGAGACGGAGACAGT
This sequence comes from Maccullochella peelii, assembly GCA_002120245.1. Classification (NCBI taxonomy): domain Eukaryota; kingdom Metazoa; phylum Chordata; class Actinopteri; order Centrarchiformes; family Percichthyidae; genus Maccullochella; species Maccullochella peelii. The sequence continues at coordinate 76,039 of LKNJ01003384.1, forward strand.
TGTATACTGATCTGGCAGAGAATCTTGCTCTAAATGTATTATCTCCTATGAGATCCTGAGTTCTCCTCTAATAAATCTGTTTTTGTTGTTTGTTTTTTTTAAAATCAACGGACCTTTGGCTCATTGTAGCATTCACCATCGGGACACGAACAGTTTTATTGATTTCTCCTTAAATACCTCATTTAAAAAAAAATAGGCAAATCACAACAATCCCAGCTTGGAGCTTATTTGTCCATAAATGTCTGCCAACATGTATGTAAATCAGCAATTGGACATGCATACAGTGATTAATCCTGTATGTCAGGAGACCTCATTTATATTAAACAAGTGTGCAGAGCCCCAGAACTGAAACTCTCAATTGCACACGCTGATCAACTCTACTGTGGATTAACACCACAGACTGTAGTGTGCATGCATTCAGGCTTAGAGGGTGTAATGACGAGTCGCCGTTACGAGGACGTGTAGTCATGATAGATATGATTATTAGAAGTAGAGGGTAATTGAGACCGGAAGTGGTGATATGGAGACACAGTTAAAAACACACGATATTTTAATAAAAGTATTTATTGGTTAATTTAGGGGGATGTTGGAGTCGGTGTGGGGTCGGGGCTCACAGCGGGGACGCTGGGCGTAGTTCCGCCTGGTCAGTCACCTGTCAATGAGCAAATAACTTTTATGAATGGAAGGCTCGATAGGAGCCGAAGATATTGGCAGGTAGAATAGAATTGACAATGTATGCTAAGCTTAAGTGGATTGCAAATAAGAAAGGTTTATTTAGTACAACTTACCTCTGCCTGTTCTCCGTCTCCTAGGGTGTTCGGGCAAAACATTCCCCGGGGGCCCGCGCACCATTTATTAGTTCCGGGAGGGTAACATCAGGTGAAATGGGTAGAGGGGAGTTGGGAGGTATTTTTATTTAGGAATATATGTATATAGATATGAGTATTTATTCGGGTTGGTTTTGGGAGAACACAATGACTAGAGGTACAAAGAAGGCAGAGCACCAGGAGGAACCAGCGGATGGCGAACCAGGTACCTTAGCTGACCAGCAGGGGGCCGCGGCTGCTAGCAGTTCTGATAAACTGGAGGAATTGACAAGCCTGGTGAAGTCCCTGGTACGCTCACAGGCATCCAGAGAGGAGCTGATGGAAAAAGAGTCCACACGACAAGAACAAAGATGGAGAAGTATGCAGCACCAGTTTGCACAAATTCAAGCACAGGTGAAAGACCTGAGGGATGAATATGAGCACGGAAATGAGCGCCATGATGACAACATCGACAATGACAGGGAGGATATGGCCAGCCAGGCCAGCCAGCAGAATGAGCCGCCTCCGCCGCCAAGGGGCCGCACATACACAGAGACCCCAAGTTAATACCACTCTCCCCTGGTGATGATATCGAACACTATTTGACAATGTTTGAGAGGATGGCCACTGTCTGTCATTGGCCAAGTGAGGAGTGGGCTATTCAACTGGGCCCTCTGCTCACAGATAAGGCACGCAGTGCCTACGTTCTCATGGACATGATGCTGAAGACTATGACAAGGTCAAAGAAGTTATTCTGGCTAAATATGAGATCACAGCCGACACCTACAGAATAAGGTTTCGTTCACTGGACATGAATCGAGGCGAAACGCCACGTGAACTATATGTTCGTTTGAAAGACTTATTTAATAAATGGGTCAAACCAGAGAGCTCCATTGTGAAAGACATTTCTGAGTTGTTGATTTTAGAGCAGTTTTTGAGGATGGTGGGCCCAGAGCTGAAGGTCTGGATCCATGAACATGACCCAAAGTCAGTAGAAGACGCCGCCCGACTGGCAGAGGTTTTCCTGTCAGCCAGAACTGGAAGCAGAAGAACCACCATCGGCCGGAACAGCTACTTCAACGCATGCAGTAAGTCCATTAGGGGGTGAAAGGGGTGGTCAAGCTCAGGTTAGACCTTATTCCAGTTCCAGGCAGTTCTCTCCTAGAAGAGCAAACACCAGTAGGAAGTTCTTCTCTAACTCTAAGCAAGACACACGCTGCTATCAGTTTAATGAGATAGGGCACACTCGGTACACATGTCCTGCAACCAGACAGAGTAAGCCTTCCCTGCTATGTTCAGTGCCCAGACCCACTCGCCCAGTCATGGTGCAGGAAGAGGTTTATACCGCGGCAGTATTGGTGAATGGTCAGCGGGAGGAGACTCTCTTAGACACTGGTAGTTGTCAATCTGTTGTTCTCTCCAGCATGGTTCCTAGAAAATTGTGGGGTGAGACTACATCCAACATTAGTTGTGTTCATGGTGATGAGAAAGTGTACCCCACAGCGGAGGTTTATCTTACTGTAGGTGGTCAGACTTACTTCATGCCAGTAGTGTTAGTGCCCAGACTACCATATCCGGTTATCCTTGGCAATGACGTTCCCACACTGCTAGACTTGATACAGCAGGCAAAAGATGAAAACCAGGGCACCGGTGAAGAACAGGTAGAAGGCATGGTTGGGACAGCAGAGCAGCTGCAGCCAGGCCCCCAACCTGCAGTTACAACATGGGACATGGTCACAACTAGGGCCCAGAAGGCAAGAAATACCCTTGAGGAGTTATTGTTTTACCATGCTGAGTTGGAGGCAGGACGGGGCAAGCAGCCAAAGTCCAGAGCTCAGAGGAGGAGGGATAAGGTTTTGGCTACGGCCAGGAAACAAGGTGAGGAAGTAACAAAGCCCAGCCAGCCATTAGATTTTTACATTCCCTCTGACATAGCAGCACTGCAGCGAGTTGATCCGACACTAAAATCTTGGTTTGACAAAGTCTCAGAGGTTGAGGGCGTCGGACAGGGCAAGGCAGACTGTTTAGCTGATGCTAGCTATGCGATTAAGAATGGCATTCTCTACCAGCGTCAGGGGACGGTGGAAGGCATAGCTTTACCACGGAACCTTACACAGAAGGTGAAACATGTCAGCTAACCTCACCTAGACAAGTAGCCTGTGCCCAGCTTCAGCCTTTACCAGTCATGGATGCACCATTTGACAGAATAGGCATGGATGTGGTGGGGCCCCTTGAGAGAAGTTCCTCAGGCAGTCGGTACATCTTGGTGGGGGGCATGCTAACAGAGGGCAGCATCTCCTTTTCATTTTGTCTGTTAAGCGATTCAGATGTCGTTTCGTTTAACAGACATGACAATAAAGACCTTTGGATGGTGATGGTGATGATGATGATATTGCGAACCCAATTGCGTAGTCAGTCGTGGAATTGCTTGCGAAATTCAGTATCTTAGTTCACATTCAATGCACAGGGTTGTGTGGTACATGCGGAGTATTGATGGAGGTTTTTACTTTCAAACATTTCACTTTAACACTTAAACACAAATTAGCTGTTAAACATTTGGACACTACAAGCAAAATCTATATGAATAAATTAAGTTGTGTGCAAGGCATAATACTATTTTTCCAAACGGATGTATTGTGATCCAACTATCAAGTTGGGTACTGTGTGGAGGCTATGTTAGTTAACAAGAATACGAGATGGCAATGCTAGTGGCTCTGTGAGGCTGTATTTAGGCAGTGCTGATAACATGCTCACAATGATGATGCTACTGATGCTAAGCAGGTATAATGTTTACCATGTTCACCATCTCAATTTAGCATGCTGACATTTGCTAATTAGCACTAAACACAAAGTACAACTGAGGGTGATGGGCACGTCATTAGTTTTGCAATCATAAACCAAAGTATTGGACAAGTTACATTTTTTACCTGATAGTGCAAAATGAAAAGTCAAGGGATCATTACAGTTCACAAATCACCCTGAGGGGGACATGAATGTGTTGCGCAAATTTCATGGCAATCCATGCTGTTGTATATCTTCATATGTCTACCTTGATGCATTTTTAACATTGAACATTTTGAAAAGATGTGAAGAGTTTTAAAGAAAAACAGAATTATACAAAACAAATTAAATCAGTATAACTATAGTAAAAATTAAAGTGTACACATGCCTGACTCCTAAAATATCTGTTTTTTGTGCGTGCGTGCATGCATGCATGCGTGCTATGGTCCCAGCTGGTTCCCACTGTGCAGCTGGTTTTTATTTAGGCTTCATTTGTTGTTCCTCCAGGGAACAGATAATGCGACTGTCCATTTGTGCTTCTATCCAGCATAGGGAAGTACATCTCTGCTAGTGATTCACGTTGAGAACACAAGAAAATCTACTGTCTTTCCACTCAGCCAGTTCACACAGCCATTACCAGTCCTGTCTGCACAGTCCAATGAAAGTCAGAATATTAACAATGTTGTGGTCTCAGACACACAGATGCATTTACGCTTGGATGGGGTTAAGCCAGCTAACCGCATTTCGTCCTTGTGGATCTTACCGTGTCTCTGTGTAAACAATTAGAATACATTTTGAAGATTACAAATTCAAAAGTCCAGAGAGACTCAACTCATCACACAATCTTCTTTGAAAATCAAGGTCTTGCTGCGTGGTTGTTCACAAACTGTGAATGAATGAATGTATGAACACACAGATGGGATGGGACGGCAAAAACCTAAATTCTCTGGGCTTCCTTGCTGAAAAATCTGAAGCGCATTTGGCCTTTGCCAATTCATTTCCCCAAAGATGATCTGCCAACTTGGATAAAGTCTCATATGACTCAACTGTGCTTTTGAACACATCACAAACCTTTCAAGTTGGCCACAGATCCTGCTTATAACCATTTTGTACTTGCTAGGGCTCTCGCAGATCCCACCCGGCCCTGTGGAAAGTCACTAATGCGTGACAAACACCTGCTTCTCATCATAGTCTGTCTCTTCACCCGCTGTTTCTCCCATCCTCCCCTTCCACTTAAAGGGCAAGGATGTCGGGCTGGTCCTGTTGTAGCAGCTCAGTTTGGGGTCGTGCAGGAGGTTCCACATAAGCCAGATCTGAGGAACACTGAGGCTGTGAACAACCATGAGTTCCCTGTAAAAACAGGGGTCGAACGTCTGAAGGTGGGGCGCTGCAGACGGTCTGGGAATTCCAAAGGTCCGAAAGCCCTGGTGGCGGGATGGTTTGACGCTGATCAGCTGGAGACACATTCCCAGAAAGACATCATCAATGGGGAACAACTCCACCTGGAAGTTTAAAAAAAGGATTGTAGATCAAAGACTTGTAAAAACATACTAAAATATTAAAAGTGTCCAACTTTGATGTACCTGTTGACAGGCAGAGCTAAGTCTCCGAGCCGTATGTCCCGACATGACAAACCCTCCTCCCCCGGCGTAATTCGGGTACAAACCCCCTCCATAAACAAACTCTGGCACATAGTACTTGGAACTGCGCCGGCGAATGGGTTTAGCATGGATAATAATATCACCGACAAACAGATCCTCATCTGGCTTTTGACCTTGTAGCATCTCTAGTATATTCTCCACGTTAACATACACGTCAGCGTCGCCCTTGAAGATGAACCTGTATGAGAAAATATAATGGGAAAAGCATCAGATATGAGTCATATAAGGCTAAGAATCAGATCAGCTCCTGATTTAGTTTTAGAAACGCTGACTTGACGTGAGGACAGCTGCTGTTAACCCATTTCAGAAAATGTGTTTCCTTCAGCGTCAGGTTAAAGAAGGTGTCATCAAAGTCCCAGAGCAGGATATCCCTAAAGGTCTGACTCTCGTAGGTCAAGAGCCGATCCCACAGAGGCAGAGCGGTACGATTCCTGGGAACCCCCAACAGGAAAACGGTACGGATGGACGCACCGTTTTGGAAAAGTCCCTCTTTACCCCAGGTCCGACGTACCACCTAAAGATAATTAAGTGCAGAGAGAAAGAGATTATTTTGTTTACCAAGAAACTGACTGAGTGAATAAAGTGTTAGATTAAACCTGTATTAATTTATTTTTGCCCACTTGGGGGCAGCACATTAGCAAACAATTACTTATTTACACATTGAACAGACACGGAGAAACATTAGCATTCATTAGGAGATGTGTTCATCCACCTAACAAATGTAAGTCAGTATTCATTCTCCCTTTAGCTCTGGTTTTGGTCTGCACCAACTTTTGAGGGAAATATCTGGCTATTTAGATGCTAAATGCTCCACTGTATTCACCAGCTAGTTGCTAACTTTGCCTGTCTGCTGTTCAGTTCTGGTCAGGTAGTGTACAGCAGGTTTATCAGAACTTTTTCACTGAAAACAGCTGCTGGTTGCGACTGGAAACTTTAAGACGCTAAATAGCTCGGCACTACGAGTCACTCCTTTCACATTGCATGTAGTAATTTGATCCATTGTTAACATTAAAATATTGATTATAGCAGCTTTAAACTTAAAAAAAACTTTAAACTTTATTATTCCCCTCAAAAAATAGAACCTAATTTCTGCACTGATTCACAACAACTTTTACAAAAAGTGACACATCATTTTTTCGTAAAGGCCTACATACAACGTGGCAAATTTTACCTGACGTTTATCAAAATCTGCAGCGATAGATTTCACTGCAATGAGCATGTAGGGAGCAGAGGTAGACCCTTGACTTCCTCCTCCATCTTCTTCCTCTGCTCCTCCGACGTGACATTTCTCTGGCTGGTCTATGAGCAGCTTAAAGTTTCTGTTGTCCTTTTCTCTCAGATAGCCTTCAAAGTCAAACGGTGGCATCGTGGGCAGGGGCTTGCCAGCGGTCTTTGTCGGCACAGCATTTTTCCGTCGCAACTTGGATTTCCCCTTAGATTTGACCTGAGGCTTGGACTTGGGCTGAGGAGGTTTAGACTTGGCCTGGGGCTTGCAGGGAGGCAACTGTGGCTCTGAAGGGCTGGATGGGAACTGCTAATTAGGAGAAATAATGTGAGACAAAAGACAAATTATAACAAGTAAATGTCATATTAATGAGCATATAATAAATGTATCAAATTATGTGCAAAAATGCTTCTCAGAACTTAAAAGCTAAATATGAAAGCTAAAATGCTAACATGGCATTGAGAAATAGCATAATCATTTCTGTTTAGACTGCTTCATTCAGCACAGACAGATGGACATTCACACAAACAGAAACACAAACATTCTGTGTGTACATACATTGATGCACTCTACATATGCGTGTTCATGCAGCACATACTCTGCAGTGCCTGGATACTGCTTGTGGATTTCAGCTCAGCAGTAGACAGTATGTGAAAGAAAATGTCTCCACACTCAATGCTGCCTCTGTGTGAGCATCATATCCAGAGGACCTGACTAACAAATGATTTCTTGCAGCAGCTTCAGGTCAGCGGATCTCACTCAGTCCTAGTCCAGTTTCACTGATTTGTCACAGAATTCTCCCTCACATCATCCACCTCCTCACCTTCTGATTATATTGATACATGCAACTTTCATTTTTAATACTTTGATTCTGATACCTACATGCGAACATGCTCAAACATTCATAAGTTGAATCAGATCAGGTCATACCGCTGGAGACTCCTGGCCTACTTTGAGCCCGCTGGCGCCCAGCAGGGTCCTGCTGGAGCTGGTAGAGCCATGGACTTCTAGCTTCCACACAGGTCTGTCCCATCCAGAGGAGAGCACGACCTGGAGACATGGGCAGGATTTGATGGAACAGGTTTTAAAGTCATTTTCGAGAAGGAGAGGGTTGTAATTGTCTAGTTAAGATAAAACAGATATTAAAAAAATCGTATCTACCCCTTCCTATGCTGTGATTGGTTCCATCCTTACCTGGCGGGCATAGAGCAGCAGACAGAACAGCATCAGTAGCAGCACCGTGCAAATCACATCTCCCTTCACATGGAGGATCCTCCTCATGGTCACCATCTTCCGCAGCATCTTCTGAAGACACTGGCTTTAGTTAAGTATTGAACAGGAATGTGTTGGAAAGGGGCCGCTGCAGATCATACTGCTTTTCAGACAGCTGTCGAGACTGATACAGTGCTCAGACACGTTTACCATGTTTGGGTTTGCACAGGCTACTGTGCAGAATTTTATTTAGTGATGTGGTGATTTTCCTTCTTCCTCTCTGCTGCATTGCTAAATATGACCTCAGATTGTACAGTTTGTCTGTAAAAATACATCCCCGCTGTTCTTTTCTTTCTTTTTTTCTTAGTGATCAGGCATATACTGTTGCATTGGAAGAAAAGCAACTAAGAGTGATTTGGTCCTGTGTATATCACTCATATCACCAGATATATGTCCATCCTGTCTGTCTCCATCCTCCCCTTCGCCTCCCTCAGGCACCAATGGGTGGGGGCATCCTGAACACCAACAACAAAACCAACAAGCATGGATCTAACTGGGACAGCACAAAAGTGATTTGAAAGTGAAGGGCAATTAAACAAAATTGACATCAACTTTGATGCTCTCTCTTGCAAACGTGCTACGTGTCCCTTCCTCCATTCTTTTGCTTTACTAAGGAAGATAAACTGTCCTGGAAGTCTAAGCTCTGGTTGTGAAACCGTCTTCCTTTGTGGCACAAATAAATTCAGCAGATTCTTCTTGAAATATGTTCTAGTGGCAAAAAAGCAAATATGATTCAGTGTACTTTTTCCTCCATTTCACCACAGTGCTTATTTAGTTCTCAGTAGCATGGTTGTGGTCATTTGGAGGTCACAAGATGTCTGGGCATCTTTGTTAAAACTGGCTGAATTTGTCGAATAGTGAGTTTTGAACACATGTTAGGAAGTGGTTACTCTTTGAGGAGCAACAATATCATGAATTTACAGTAATCCAAGATGTTATAAGCACATTAAGTAATCACTGTGTGACTATTGATTTTTGATCATCATACCAAATTTCCCATCGAAACTGCGTTCAAGAGGGGGAGGGTGTTATGTAAGTGAACATGAGGGTACCAACTATTTCAAAGAACACTATGTCCCAACATTCATATGACTGGCAGACGTCCCTAAATAATGCTGACATAGAAAATTCCCTGTTGTATATGTGACAGTCTAATCACAGCTGTTTGTCTTTGTCAAAGAGCACAAATTCCACACAGGCGTGACCAATACCGTGGCAAACTTCTCGCGCACTTAACACAGAAAGTAGCACTTTTAGCCAAATATATTCCGCATATTTTACAGTATCAACAATAAGTCTGCCTGGCTCTATAATCATAATCATAATACGTGTGAAATGTTACCTCATTAATGCGAGTCATTCAAACTTACCAGACGAGACGGAGGAGGAGGTCAAAGTGAAAACATCTGTGCCGTGGATGTCTGAAATTGCAACACAGACGGCCTCAGCTCTGCGCACACCGAGGAAACTGATTTCCAACGTGCGCAAAGACAACGATCCAGAGAGAAAAGAGGAGAGAGCAGTCCAGATGCTGTATTCATGAGATATATGTGTCGGTGAGGAAGGACAGAAGAGTTTACCTGGCGCTGAGCCAGTCTGTAGCCTACGCTCTGCTGCGCTCATGGTTGCCTTCAAGTGCTGTGGGAGAAGTTACAGTGTCAACGGAAAAACTGCAAGTGCAGAAAATTATAAATTCATTTTTGACAACAGTAAAAAATACTTTTCTTCATGTATGCTCAGCTATTCAGGAAATAACTAACACTGCTTGTCGTTTAACGTCTCTGTAAAAAAGGTGAGAAGTTGGTTGTTTGTAACACAATAAGTGTTACAAACAACCAACACTGTATAATTATAAGCACGTCCATACAAGGGAGTAGTCAGCCCCATCACATAACCTGAATGCAACCCATAGAATAGTAGAAAATTACATTGACAGGAATAGAGACCATCATTTTGATATAAAGTGGTGTGTAGTAGCCAACAAGTATTTTGTCTATCATTTAAAATACCCATTGTTAATTTTTTTTTTCAATCCAACGTAGTTTACTAGATTAAACGAGAATTTATGAGCCAGTGGCCAGAAGAAGGAGCTAACCAGGAGCGCCTGAACCCAGCATCTGCATCTTTTAGCCTGACCACGTGACGTAAACTGGAGCGGAGCAACTTCAAGCCAGATGCCAACACAGCAACTGAGGAGGAAGAAAGGCGCGAGAGGAATAAACACAAAGGGGAGTGTGTTTTAATAATGAGCCATATTTTTCTTGTTTGTCTCTACAGGGGAGTCGGAGATCAGTTGACACAGATTCTAGGTATGGCTCACTGTATACGGCCTGTGGTACAACTCAGTGAGGCTTCACCTGGGGCAATGCTTTCCAACAGAGGAGCTTTAAGTCCTCCAGTTGAATCCGAGTTAGTTTGGTTTCCAGGCCTGCCACCTCAAGGAAGAGGAAGACGACAGTGAAAAAGTGAAGCTGAGATGAAGATGAGAAGGCAAGGTCAGGAGGAAGCTGGGGAATTAAATACCGCGCATAAGATGGACATAATAAGGAAGAAGATGAATGGACAACACATCCTGTAATAACATACAGTTACAGCAAATAAAGCTCATTGGCTTTATTGTGCTGTAAGCAGACAACACATTGAAGTGAGTGTAATAAAATATTTTCAGTATTCAACCTCAGTCAAATGAGTCTCTATATATTTAAATATTTCTTACTAGCTTAAACAAGACAGCCACACAGGAGAGTAGACACATGCAGACACACACAGCATGAGCAGCAGTAATAGTAATGTGTTGGCATCTGGCTTGTAGTATGACTGCAGACTGGGTCTTTAACATGTGAAGCACCTATAGAATACAGCTTGTGAGTGAGCACTATACAGGAAGTAGGGGGTTTCTGTCCTTCCAACCAGCTGGATTGTGGGTATAGTACAGGGTAAAGTGAGGAATAGAATATTAATACACCCTCCAAAATAATATGCAGCATAGCCTACATGGCAGATGTACAGTATGTCCCTGAAAGTGGAAGCAACGGCCCATTATTTCAAGCTCATGCTGTGCAGCCAAACTTTGCAGAAACCTGCAGAACTTCAGATCCCAAAGTTTCCATAAACACCAAATATGTCAGCCTGAAGTTAGGAGAAATGCGTGTAAAATAATGCACAATGAAACACTTGAACAAGCTGATACGGAATATATATAGTATGATATTGCCAGGCAGTGAGGGGTAAGATGTTTGTGAGTGATTTAAAAAAAAAAAAAAAATTCATATTTATTTTCACTGTGATGTGCTGCTATCTTCAACAAGAGACTATGTGTATGTGGTAGAAATTGGACTCTTACAACACCAGATAATTTCCTGATACTTTTCAAATACAAACCAAAGTCTAGTGACAGGAAACAAAAGGTATCTGGTATGAGAAAAGGAGTGAAATGTCTTTTTAGAAGATGACTGGCCTCACTGATTTTCTAAACACTAATTCTAGCTTCCATGTTCAAATCCAACCAGAGGTACACTCAGAATAAACAGCTAAGCGAGCCAACTTGTCCGAGAAGGACATCTTTCCCTTATGAAACTGCAACAAAGTGAACTAACGGTTCCACAAACTTTTAAAACATAAGTTAATTTAATAATAGTTTTTGCCACAAACACAAAATTACATTTACAATCTCTGTGTACAGTCTACAAAAGATAAACAAGTTCAGCACACAGCATTGGTCCTCTCTGTGACATTCATTAATTTAAAATAGTTTTATTTGGCTACAAACACACAACAGCTGGGAGTAGAGACCCGAGTCCGAGTGAGCTGTCACACAGAACTATCAGTGACTTCAACGGCTCTCTATCTGAGGGAAGCTGCTCTCCGCCTCGCTCCAGCTGTGCTCTCTCTAAACATCACAGTGTCAGCTGAAATAAACAGGGTGCTGATTCAGCAGTCATTTTCTCTAAACCCTTGCGTCTTTGTGGAAAAAGACAGTTTGGATGACTTTTCTGAAGATTTAAACATTTCTTAGACAAATGTGCAACATCACCCGGAACACCTAGTACAATCAATGGACACTGGGTTTAACTCTTTCTTTGTTAATGCTATCAGACAGTATGTGAACGTATAGCTGAAGAAAAAGACTAACTTTTGTTTTGCACAAGTTTTAGACAGCAGCAATACATTGAACCTTTCAGATTAGTGAATTGAAATGAGTTTCTCACTGTACTCAGTTTGTTTCATTGCTTTGGTTCGGCTGAACTCTCTAAACAGTTGCTCCTGCCTGCTGACTCCTACATTAGTTTTGACAATTATCTATCTAAGCTGTAACTGCACTAAATCAAGCACTTCCAAAACAGCCACTAAGCTAGACTGAAATGGATGACAATTTTACCAGTGCATAAGCCTGTGGTCAGCGATTTATTTCTGTGAACTAGCAGATTTTCAAGTACAGTACAAAGTATTATGGAGCTGGTGCCAAATGTTGCTGCCAAGCAGTTGCTTATTCCTAAATCATGCAAAAAGATGGATTAAGGCTACAACAGCGTCCCCATTCTACAGTCTTAGTGTCCATGTGTAGGTCTCGTCCCAGGCTCATGATTCTGGTGAAACGTCTTTGCTGGTACAATAGATGAGATTCAACATGACAGTACTGATCGATTGTGCTTGTGACCATCCCTCTTCTTTCAATCTGTTTGTCCGTTCCTGCATTCCCCATCCCACCACCCTCAGGAGGATGCAGTGCCAGCTCTCATGATCCTGAAGAGTGCGTTGACGTTATTGCTCTTGATGGCGTCTCGACAGGCAGAGATCACTTGGTTCTTGGGCTTACCCACTGTAGAGAAGGAGGAGCAGCGACAGGCAGATTAATATGAGGAGTCAAGACAGGTATGCAAGATGTAACAACACGTAAAGGTTGACCCAAACGCTTTTAAGCTCTTTTCATTGCCATTTGATACTAAAATTAGAATTAATATGCCTGTTTTTTTCCTTCTTCTTCTTGAGGATCTCCCCACGTACTGTAATAATATGTATTGTTGAATACATATTATTAGTGGGCTTTCGAGGTTACTTCACCGCCATGGACAAAAAACGGCACTGTTTTAACTGCTGAATGTGTCCTTACTGAAATGCAGAAACTTGCTTGTCCATGAATGATGTTAATGTTCCCAGTTAATGTTTTGACGCAAAATGTTTTTAACCAGAAGTTATGCAGCTACAGTTCAGAGAGAGATCTGAAGAAGACAACATATAAAATTAGAAAAATTGCATTTCCTGCCGAAAATGCATGGGAATGCTGAAAGCTGAAATTTATTTGCAAAACACTGCTGAAAATGCAGATATGTAAAAAAGTACATTAAAGGCTGAAGAAGAAGTATTAGAAGTAGTTGAAACAGGCTGAGATATTAGTAGAAGTAGTAAAAACAGGCTGAGATATTAGAAGTAGTAAAAACAGGCTGTAGTAGAAGCTGTAGAAAAAGGCTGAAGTAGTAGTAGTAGTAGTAGTAGTAGTAGTAGTAGTAAAGGCTGAAGTAGAAGTAGCAGAAAAAGGCAGAAATAGTAAATATCCCCACAAAGATAGAAAAACCAGTTTGTGTGTATTGCTGTCTATGTGTTTGTGTTTGTATGTGTAGTGTATTACTGTGTGTGTGTGTCTGTGTGTGAGAAAGAGAGAGAAAGAGACACACAGGTGGGTTTGAATTTATTAACAGTTAAAAAACACAGAGGTCACAACTGCCAAAAATAGCTCTACACCAATCCACCAATCAGAACAGAGGAACAAACTGATGTTTAATTTGTTTATCAACATCAGCTGTGCGTGTAACTATCTGGTGCCTCAGAGTGCTCAGTCACTGAGACAGAGAGATAGAAATAGTTTTTTTTATGTGACCTGCTTTAATTTTTTATTTGGACTTTCAGTTTTAATCATGGCCACATATATCCTCCATAGAATACATGCTCTTTCAAGTGTAGAAGCTGCGGCAGGTTAAAATGTCCTATCAGGTTCACAGTTCAAACCCTTGTGTCCGACACTGGTTGCTATGGTGATTGGGGGGAGATGGGGCTGTTGGCAGCCAGCAGCTTGTCTGGGGAGTTTGTTTAGGACAAAACATTTGAGCAGTAATCAGACAAGAATTGAGAGTGCACATGGACAGATTTATAAGACTAAAACAAGTCTGAAAGTAACAGAGTCCAGAATCACACACAAGTGCAACCAATCTTTTTAAGACG
>LKNJ01003385.1:12386-43764 GCA_002120245.1 Maccullochella peelii
TGTATTGGTAGATAATGTAATGGTTTGGGGTGTGTGGTTCATTCATACTGTACCATAACTGCTTATTAGGAAATAGCAGAATATAATTCTTAAATAATGTTAATTATAAGTATAATTAATTAATTAAGTATAATTAATTAATGTAATTTTCGATACATTTTGGGGTAAATGTTGGGGAAATTGTAACTGCACACCTGTAAATAAAGCATTTGTAATCATGTCTAATAAACTTTGTATTATGCTCTTATAAATGTATTAAAGAAATTACCAGCTATTTATAACCTGCTTATGGGGAAAAGTGGAATATAATTATCAAATAATGTTGGGGTAATTTTCGATACATTTTGGGGGTAATTTCAAAGACATTTCAAATACATTACTTTCTAATTATCACCTACTTACCATGAAATTCACGGACCTGTGAAATAAAGCGTTACCTAGCTTTAAAAAAAAAAATCTATTTAAAAAAAAAAATCTGCATTCAGATCGTCGTCAGATGATAGCTGATAGGTTCCGAGATTGCCAATCGGACTGTAAACAATGACCGGCGCACGGAAGAGAAAATCTTGGCCCAGATATCTGTTATCTGGATTATCCGTTGGCTACACCAGAAGCCATAAAACCAGCTATGGCTTACCAAGCACCAGCTAAACCTGATAAACGTTGCGCCAAGTCAAGACTGATACTGTAGAGCTGAGCCTAACAAGCTGAGTCTGAGATGTCCTTTAATGGCCACCGTACAGAGGATCAACCCTTTGATTTAGGCCTTATGGCCTTTCTTTTGGTGCCACCCTCAGAACAAACTTTAAGTTTTTTTTGTGCCACTTGTGGTAAACATCTAAGAAGCTGGTGACCCTTGCCATACAACATGCTGACGTTTAGGGTCATACAAGGGCTACTTTGGGAAATAAAGCATAGTATATTGGAGACGAGTTGTGCAACATGTTTAATTTTGAGGGATCTAAGAATAGCAAAGTTTCTCTCCATTTTTGATCCACCCAACAATTTCATTTTGAGTTTGTATTGAGCATCACGGTCTTTTAAGGTTGCTTCCATGGCTATAGATGGTATGCAGGTCTGTTGGTCTCTAGAGCCAATCTGTGTCCAATCAATCTGCACATTCCCTTTTTTGTCAGTTATAGCTCTCTTTCTGTCAAAGGTTCAGTGGTAAACTAAAGGTCTCCTCTGTGTGGCCATGGAGAGGTCAGCAGTTAAAAGCAGCAAGACAGCTTGAAATAAAAAACATCAGCACAAGAAAACAAGACTAAAGAAAAATAAACTAAACTAAACTTGAAAAGGTGATGAGGGATATACAGAGTGACAGAAGTCAAGTCAGATAGTCAAAAGGAGGACATGTTGATGGAAAGACACAGTGAACATGTGTGAGGTGGTACAGGACACTAAACTAAAAGGGTAAAAAAGTAAGAAAGGAGCAAGTTGACTTGGTTAAGCATCTGATCAAGACTTCTCTCATTGAAGTCGACCCGTTGAGAGACCCCAGAGCAGACCCAAACTGATATATCCCACCTGGCCTGGAAACACCCTGGGATACTTTGTTGAATCTCCTCGCCCAAATCGAGATGAGCAGTGAAAGTGGATGGATTGAGAGATGAGTAGAACTGAAAGATGGAAAGGGAAGCTATCATACAAAGATAAATAAAAATGGGTGGGAAGGATAAAACATAAGAGTCAAAGAGAGAGAGAGAAAATAAGAAAATAATCAACAGACTATGAAAAGAGTTGGAGCAGAAGAGTGGGATTGTTATGGTGATAGAGACAGAGAGGGAAATGGAGGCTTGATAGAAAGAGACAGAGGAGAAAAGAGATGAAGTCCAGTTGTACGTTCAGTTTTTCTGCTTCATTTCAAAGAGAGCTCAAGGCCAGTGAACCAAACTAACTGCTTATTTCTGTCTGTCTGTCTCTCCCTCCGTTTACTCCCAGTAAGCTTTATATCCAGTCATGGATATGAGCGGCAGAAAACCAATGTTGTTAAAGGATTTTAGTTCTGTTCATCACAAATTATTTATTTACCTGCAATACAAAGAAAGAACAAAACAGAGCTCAGCTAATAAGCGCTACTGCCAACACGACAGCATGTGCTTTCAAAGTTTGTGGAAACGCAGCTGGAAGCTTTTTAGAACGTGCTTTCAAAGTTTCAGTTTGAATCTGAATCAGAAATTTTATGGAACAATAACATACAGGAGCTTTGAAAAAAGTAAAATAAGATGTGATGCTAACTGTGATGGATTACATCTCAAGCAAGTTTCAAGTCTCAGAAAGTTCATGTTCATGCAAGTGGTTTTGTGTGTGGTTTTATCTTTTAAAAACACAATTGTGGGATATCCAAAATGTTAGCTTCCCTCGTGGTGACAGCAGAGAGAATAAATGTGTGTGTTTGGGGCAGAGCAGAGAACACACTGGGCAGGATTGATTGATCTAAACAAAATCAAAGACTGGAACATGACAAATGTTGTTCACACATAAAAATTTCCCAGCTTGACAAATAAAGGCAGTCTGTTTGGTTGACAGCCAGCTGTTGCAACCATTTGAGTAGAAATGGTAAGCAACAGAATTACACATCAAATTAACTGCCTTCGTTAATAGAAATTGTGCTTTCTTTCCTTTCTTCTCAGATTTTACTTCATAAAGTGTATTCTTGTATTTCTGCAGATGTTTGTGAAGGAAGTCATAATTGCTGATTCATACTAAATCATACTGTCAGCTGACAATATCGGGATAATTGGCTATAGCAGAGAAGAGGCCAAGCAGAGCTTTAACTGTGAGCTAAACCTGTGTCCATTAAACTTACATTGATATAAAGCATGTCATTTTGCATCACCCTGTGAACTGCTGCCATCTGACCTAACTGGCTCTAACAAGCCCACAATAACAACAATAGTGGTAGATGCAACCAGTATAACACACCCTGTCCATTAAAAACTACTAATACATGGGCACCCCATGGGAAATGAGCCTATGAAGGCGGTGCCATTTGAGACGGGTACTCCGTAATAAACAACTATGGGACATTTCCTATTATTACTTTATTACTTTGTACACAAGTATAAATGTATTTTACATGTAGGGTAATTTACATGTCTGTTATGTTGTAATTATTCTAGTAATGCATGTAGCCATAAATATATATATAAACACAACACTTATTAACCTCATTATTAATGAATAATCAGTAAAAGATCAAATGAAAAATATAATGTATATGAATGTATGCATACATAAAAATGTATACTTCTAATTTATACTCATATAAATACTTGTATACTTGTACTTGTATAGGGGTATCATTAGACAGCTCTCGCTCTTTCATGTCCACACACACACACACACACACACACACACACACACACACACACACACACACACCAATATTAAAGATGCTTTCCCATCAGGTTGTCAAGATATCTGTTGCCAGGACACCAGGAGGCTGGATATGATGTTGACTGGAGGGAAACACAGACTCGTCACAGCTGGACGTGTGTGTGTGTGTGTGTGTGTGTGTGTGTGTGGACAGTAGGTAGTCTCATAATATTTGCTCTCTCTCCTGCTATCTCCTCTATTCATTTTCTGATCCGTTCTGTCATCTGTTGTGCCCGTGTCCTCCCTCCTCTCTGTCCTCCCTCGCTCCTCTTCATCCTCTCATTGTTCCACCGTCTCTCCTGTCGTTCCAATATCCTCCTCCTCCCTCCATCCCTCCCTCCCTGTTCACAGTGGAGGGTGAGAAAGGTAAACGTTCCCACTCGTTCCCTCTTCTTCGTCTTCTACTCGTCGCCTCTCTATGCGTCCATCTCTCCGAACTACGGGTCAAACATGGGCTACTGATACTTATGACTGTTTTAACCAGTGATCCAGTTGGTGACCTTTCCTGCTCTTTCCTGTTTTGTTTTGTTTGTATATTCTGTTGCTGTTGATATTAACATCTCAACAAGTTTATATTCTGATTAACAGAAAGAAGTCTGGCAGCAACAGAGAGAAAAGTCCCATTGCAACTCAAAGTGTCATCTGAGTTACAGGCCATGTACAACTGTCTTTTCAACTCATAATTCTTGGGTGGATTGGATAGCTAGAATCACTAGAGACACAAAACCCAACTCAGCTCAAGCCACCTCAAAAGGTCAAAAGGCATTCTAGCGCAAATGCTGAAAAGATGTAAATGCATCTGACTTGCCAAGATACATCTGCAAATATTACTCTGCCCCAAGTGTAACTATGTCAGTAAGCACTCTGTGGACGTAACCTCTACAGGGTGTTTTTACTGCTGTGATGATGGTAGCTAAAGTTTCACAGAAATTACGCTGAAACTCCGCCATTCTTCCTGTCTCGTATAAAGCAGCAGGAAGAAAGCAGCTCCAGAGATTACAAAACACATGCGGTCGCACAGAAGAAGTAAGGAGCTGGTGTATATGGTGCTTTTTTCCTATTTTAATCAAGAGCGTGGTCTTTCACTTTGTGAGCATGATTTATTGATGACAAATAAATGATGATGATGTTCAGATTTTGTAATACTCTCTCTCAAAACCCTGCTCTCGCACTCAAATGGCCCCTGCTTGCGCTTGGATTTGCTCTGCTTCTGCTCAAACTGTATGCTTGCACTCAGATATATTGTTGCTTGCGCAGATTTCCTGCGCTATCCCTCAAAACCCTGCTCTCGCACTCAGGCTGTTTCTGTGCGCTCGTGAAACGTCTGCTCTCAGATTTCTGCTCTGCTCTCGGATTTTTTGTGCAACAACCCTGTCAAAATGCCCCAACCAATAGAATGCCAACTGTAGTGTTAACCAATGAAATGATCACTGCCTCGTTGCAGGTGCGTTTGCTTTACTTCTTACAGCGTCCCGTACGGGCGGTTACCCTTTAACTGGGTTCATCCACTCCCGCAGTGGATATACAGTTAATATACAGTATATACCAGCGACCGTACTTTTTTATTTTAGCTTTTTTTAACTTTTTTTACTGTAATAGCTACATGTAATAGTAGCTGTGTAGCACACCGACGGGAGGCCGGTGAGAGGAAAACGACATCACCTTCATGACTCATGACTATTACATTTTGACAGACCCTTGAAATAACAAGTGTACTGCAAATGGGACCATATTAACACTGAGTCCTTTATTGTTCCTTTGGAAAACACAAACTGTTTCAGGGCTTAAACATTTGGTCCCAACTAACAAGATACGACAAAAACTAAGACATAATGACAAAGTTTCTATGGTGGTTTTGTAAAGTTACTGTTGTCCTGAGGACAAAAAAAGCCTGAACAGGCACTTCCCAATCAGCACAAAACAGTATCAGTTGATGAAGGGTTAGGGTTAGGGACAAAAACAAAGACAAAATAAACTGAAGGGGAGACCCAACAGAGTGAAAAGAGAAACAAAAGTTAAAACCAGATGTGGAGCACAAAAAACAAAACAAAAAAGAACTCGGCTGATGCAGCACCAGGATGCAGACAACTGTGGTCGACCAGAAAACCACAGTTAGAGAGAATGACCCTAAAAGGACCTGCCAGTGCCACACACTCGCACACACTTGATCCACAAGATTACACACTCACACATTTACAAACATGTCACACTGATTTTGACACTTAAAAACACGCCCTCTTGTTTGTAAGAGATTTCCTGAGGGATTTGCACAGAGAAAATGGTGTAACACACACGTGAGAGCCGGTTCATGAGAGCTTTGAACCACAGAGAATAAAACAACCTAATCTTTTCTGAATTCCAATTATATGCAACTATTGTGTATTAGCAGAATGATGTATTTTGCGAGGGAAGCACAATAGTGTATGTTTTTGTTTGACTAACAGAGTAGCAAAGCAGATGCATATGCTTATATTTATATAAAAATGTGATCATTACAGATCATTACAAACTCATTTTGTGTGGCCAAGCATTGTTCAAACCTACAGAAAATTATAATTAAGGTAATAATGGAGGTCTCACAGTTTCCAAAGATACCAAATGTGATAGAAATTTTGAAAAATGTGTATAAAACGATGGCCAAAACCTCCTGATAATGGATGTTGTTTGGGGTCTAAATATTTCAGTCAAAGTGGATATTATGAAGCTTCGATGAAACACTGCAAGCAGATACGGAATATAACATATGATGTCAAACCTCTGAATTTAAAGAGAAAAGTTAAAAATTTTAAAACAGCAGATGCCATAAAAAAGGGAAAATAGAAGGATAGGGTGAGAGAAAGTCTTCTTGTTTTACTTCTGAAGCCCACACACATTCATTTTTCTCATATCTCTTCTGTCTTTGTGTCAGCCACAGAGCTGCAGGCAGAGAGCTCACATAGACAAAACACAGCATGAAGGGACAAAACACACACACACACAGTCAGCATGAACACGCAAACACACCACACACACATGCTAAATATTAGCCTCACACAACATCCAGAGGAAACATGGCTGCCCCTTAATTCAACACAATCCGAGCATATTATGCCACAAACACGCTACAACACACACACACACACACACTTTGTAGCATATGCGTGACAAACACACATGTTCCTATTAGTGGACACAAATGTGAAGACACTGGGTAAACGTACATGACCCGCACTCAGTGAACTGAAAAGGTTCACGACCTGACGGCACGAAGAAGGCTGTAACCATGGCAACAGGCCAAACTCAGCCAGCTCGGGAGTACATAAATACTATAAACGTCTTCTCTACCTCTCTTGCTTTCTGTCTCTCGCTTCAGTTTCATTCTTGCTTTATGTCAAATAAAAGAAGTGTTCAATGATAAAAAAGTGATTTCACTCAAGTATGTCAGTATAGAGGGTAGTAGATAATGTAATGCTTTAAAGCACTCAATACTAATTGATTCAGTTGTTCTGATAACTTATCACGTTACACTTTGACAGTGTCAGTTTTAAACAACGTAATGGACTTAACATGAAGTCTTATTTACTTTATAAGGACCAAAAAAAGGCCTTTACTTAGCAAATGAAATAGTTGGTATTTGGGGCGTGTAACAGACTATCACTTTGTGTACATGTGTGTGAAACCGTAATGCTTCTTTAAAAAGAGGAACAACATCATTCTTTATACGTTCCTCATGCTTTCCTTTCATTTCTTCCCCTCCTATCCTTCATGTTTTTCTCTTGTATTTTCCCCTTTCTCCTCCTCATTCTTTCCTTTCTTCTTTAAACCCTCTCTCTATCCCTACCTCCACCCTTTCTATTCATTATCTTCATTGTTACTTCATGACTTTTCTATCCTCTCAATATTTCTTCTCCAGTGTGAATCGTTTCTTAACAGCACTCTCTTGTTTCATAGAGGCCCTGTTTCTTGTTCTTCACCTCCATCTCTACTTCCCATTGCTCTTTCCTTTATTCTTCACTCTCTCTCTTAGCTCTCTTCCCTCCTTTTCTTTCACCTCTCCCTAATCCCTCTCCTTCTCAAGTTCGTCTCTCTTGCCCTCCATCAAGACATTGGTCTTCGCTCCCATCTTTTTCTACCTCCCTTCCTCGGCCCTTGCTTCTTTCCCTCATCACTCGCATCTTTCCTTCCCTGCTTTATTTCTCTTCTCTCCCTCCATCTGCTGGGGAGCAGAGCGCTTACTTGAAAATACCCACTGGTGGATAAGGGAAAAGTGATGGAGGGGAAAGAACAACAACAAGGAGGAGGAAGAAAGACGGGGATGAGGAGGGAAAGAAGGAAAGAAAAACCCAAGAATGAGAATGAAAATGAAACGATGGAGACGGAAATGTGAGAGCTCAATGTGATGGTCTGCTGTCTCTCACAACTATTTGTCTTAGTGCCAATCTAAGATAAGTGATTGGCTGTTTGAACAGTCGTGTGTGTTTTTTCCCATCATGCATTCCCCTCTGCTCTCAATGTGTCGGCTTTACTTTGGACAGACATGACAGGAGAAATCCCAGTTCCTGACCTGACCTCCCACAAACACACACATGCAGACACATACTCCGGGCTAAAGAATAACAGCCAAGGAGGTTTGTGTAAAGGGAGTGATGGTGTCTGTCCTCGCCACAGATCCTGTTATCCAATGTGAAACTGTTACCACAAACAGCAGGGAGCGTCCCACGGTCCCAGCTTTAAGGAAACTAAAATTCTGGGAAAATCCTGGTCCTGTGTGTTCTGCGATGACGGATTTGAGCCCTGTAGATAATGTAAATATAGAAATGCATGCATGTGCAAATGGGCTGAATGAACACATGCAGGCATATCTGCTAAGCTGGACACTTTTCATCCAAAGCCCCTTGTACGAATGTGTTTTATGTTAAGATTTTATCATGGAAAGCACTATTAGGAGTAAAGTAAACATAATAATACCACAATGTAAAATACTTTCAATATTTTTAATATTAACACCGAGTCAAATGGTTTCAAGTGTTGCAAAGGGATTGCTCGCGGTGATAAACCCACAGAAAATGATCTCCAACTCTACTGTGGCCTGACATCGCCAGACCAATTCGCAAACTCTCGGTTCATTTTCGATTTCCAAGGGGCGTTATCAAGGGCGCAGGGCAATGAAACGTGTGACGTAGCGCTGAGCGAATCCTGTCTGAAGTTCGGCAAACACATCTTTCTTATCAACAAAAGCTTTAAGTGCAGTTGTTTGTTCTTCTTTTAGAGAAAATATATCATCCAGTTCGTTTAACACTGACGCAATAGCAGATTCAGGACGTTCCACATCAGCGGCAGCCATCTTGGTTGTTTACAAAAATGCACTCCTCTGGACAGTCATCGTATCAAACACGCCCCGCATACGATAAGCGGTTATGATTGGCCTGACCCGGGCCAGGTAAGCTGGAAATCTGTCTGAATGGGAGGGGGACCAGACGCATCTGCCAGAGCAAATAAAACATGAGCTTGCAGATTCATCTGGTTCCCAGGCTAACTCTACTGAGCTTTTAGCCTCTTCTAGCTCTTTGTTTTGGTGTCATGGCCATTTACTGTATGTGTACTTTCATCAACCTAGTTTCCAGCTGCACCAAACGCGCGCTGATAAATCCACAGTATACACACTACCTGCCCAGCATGTAGTGAATGGTATCTAAGAAGGCTCTGCAGTATATGAGTGAAAATTAGAGTGGGTGAGCACGAAAATGATTTATAAAATTATTTGTACCACTGCAAGTGACTCTGAGCTCTGACACCTGATAATGATTCATGGACTAATAAAAACTACAACTCCTTATTGCAGCTAACATTGTACATGAGTAACTTTCACTGCTTAAACTGACAAGCAGCAGCAGATTACAGTATATCAGCTGTAACTAATTAACATTAATTCCACGACTAACCTCACAAAAGGCCAAAATTAAACTTGGCTATTGTCTGGTTTTGGGATAAAGCTGGAGATAATCTATATTTTTGTTACTATCAACAAACCAAGCCCATTGGATCCTACTGACTACTTTAAGCCGCAGACTTGGTTCTCTAGTGAGTATTTCCAGAAGCAGGGCGGTGTATATGCAGTGGAGTCCAAGTCAGCTATAGTAACTGCGTTCATGGTAATGAAGGAACATGCCATCCAGTGCAACAGCGTGGCTCACTGATGTGTTTTTAATCATTTTTGGACAACAATGGAACTCTATGGCACAGAGGAAGAAGATATCAGAACACCTGATATATGTCATGAAAAATAAGGTGTGATAGACTAAAAGTGCACAATATGAAGACTGGACCCAAAGCTGGAGACAAATCAACATTTTACATTTTCTGCCGCTGCTTTTAATAAACACCACACACCTCCTACATCTACATACAGGGTGATTGTCACTGCTTATGTCAAGTCAACTTATATAGCCCAATATTACAAATCACATATTTGCCTCAAGGGGCTTTAAAATGTGCTTACAAATGCAACTCTTCATTTGTATGAGAATAATATGTTATTTCTTTATGTAACGTTAAATAGGCTGACTTTAAAATTATAATAGTATCTGTGGTGGCTATTTTTACATTGAATGAACTAATTTAAACAAATTAGTTTAACCAAATTAGTGCCAGTGTTTTTATTATAACTTAGTATTTATTAAAAGTACAAATTTTACTCATGAAAGGTCTTCTTCAGGTATAACCAGAGGGTGCACGCAAACACTGGAAACACATCCAATTATTTCACAACACAGTGAGACAGCAGACAGAGAAAAACTGCATAAATGCAAAATTATCACACAGGCAAACACAAAATTAATGAATGCATGTGCACACACCTCTCTCTCATACTGCAGACACACCTATAAATGATTACGTCACCTAATGACACACAAAAACACACACTATTGCACATGTTTAAATGCAAGCACACAGACACACACAAAAACAGACAAGTATACTGTACAAATGCAAATACAAGCAATTATCTCACACACACATCACGCCAGCATGCTCTTCCTCTCTCTCAGTAAATTAGCCGGGTAAACGGCGAGGTCACATTCCGGTTAGCCACTAAACAGCCGCAGGCCGGCAGCTGCCATCACGCCTCTGTCGGCTTCACACCGTTAATTAGCCGCACTCGGGTGCCAATCAACTGCGCTAATGAGGACAGCTCTGCCTTTCTGCCTAATGAGAAACTCTCCAAGTGTCTGATGGGAAAGTTACTGTAACCGCAAGGACACACACGAAAAGACACACATTAAATCATGCACACACACTTTTAATTTCCTAGATTATATATATATATATATATATATATATATACATACACACATATATATACATATACATATATATACACACATACATACACATATACACACACACACATATATATACATATACATATATATACACACATACATACACACATATATATATACACACATATATATACACGTATACACATATGTATACATACATACATACATACACACACACACACACACATATATACACATATATATATTTGTGCATACATCTTTTTGCTTTCGACTGCTCCTATTCACTCAGGCCTATGCCGCTGTGAGTATTTATACTTCTTGCTGGTGTGTTTGCATCACTCTGCAATAACAGCGGCAAAACACTAGTTGGCGGTGGGATTTCTATGGCACTGTGTTGAGTTTCTTCGTGTACATCAAACAATGCCGACTGAAACTGAGCAGGTCATGTTCGAGTTGAAATTTACTGAGATTGCTGTTGGTGTGTACGACCACTGAACCGATCGAAGCAGAAGAAAGGGGAATTTTCTGTGCTTGTCCGGACACTGAGAGACATGGGACATGCATAGGGGGAAATGCGAAATGCTGTCAAAGAAAGGGGGTGACACAATATCGTTTAAAAAAATGGGGACAATGGGGATTCAAAGTGTTGCATTCAGCTGTTCACATGAAGTGACAGAAATAGCTGTGTGAAGAATGAAAAAGGAGAGCTAGAGAGAGAAGTTCAAACCCTGCCTCCTTTCACGGCGTGAAGTAGGTTTGAATGTCGGATTGACGGTTTCGGAAAGTTACAGAAGTGATCGGACATCGGAATTTCAAAAGCTTTTCGACCATCTGACAAACACTTTTAATGGCGTATACTGGCCCCTTAACTTGATTTCTTCATGGGAAAAATCTTATACACATGAACACACTCACTTTTTCACCAGAATATGTTTAAATGTACAGCTTCCATTTGGCCCTTTCAAAGTTAGCTATTTATATTTGTTGATTTGTTTGCTTTAATTCGACACAAGCAACAAACAGCTAGCCATGCGAGCTAAAAACAGAAGTTGTGTGTTCAGCCATAATTTTGTAGAAATTGAATGTTAATACTGAGCATACGGGATTGACAGCAGATGCATGGAATATAATTCAAGAATGGTTTAAGAAGTTTCTGTGGACAATGGACAGCTTGATGTTTTTTTTCACTACCAGCATCCATTGTAACTGACACTAATTCAACCAACCACAGCGGCTGTTTTGATATATATACACATATACATATCACATTTTACATCTTTAAAGGCTACAGGGAGAAATTTTCTGATATTCAGAAGAAGGGTGTTTAATGTGAAATTTTTTTTCCACATTAAACATTTGCCGATTTTTAAAAAATATTTCCTGCATTGTTTACAGTACACCCATGCTTGCTAGGGGGCAGTCTTCTTCTTTCCTGCCTTTTGTTCTGGTGCATTTCTGGTGTATAACATCGGCCACGTGCTCATGCGTTTGTATGAGATACAAACAAGATAAACGCTCATAAAAGCATTGCTCCACAGCACTACTAGTGGTCAAAAAGTCCACATGGCACCTTTAAGGAACCTCAAATAGGATCACATTCAGATCTGTGCAGACTTCACTCATAAACATCAACATCAGGGCTTTGTTTGCACTGCACTGTTTTCCAGGATTATGTTGCTGTTTACTTTTACTGTATGCATTTTTAGATGATTGCTTTGTTTACTCCTTACAAAACCCAGATTTGACAGGAAATAGCACTAGTCTGCCAAGTTGTTTGTCTAATGGAGTAAATGCTATCAATCCAGGGTCAAAAGCACACCTGCTGAAGCTCTGTTTCAACTGGCTAACCACACAGCTCACCTCCAGGTCAAGGTGAGTATGTGTGTGTGAGACATCTAACTACACTCCCATAATTCTTGGGTTCCCCTGGGCTAAAGGGAGGTGCTGGGAGGGGGCACCCTGGTTCACGAACACACACTCATTCAGGCAGCCTCTGGGGATCAAAACACACAAAGGACTGTTACTGGGTGTGGAGCGAACCCTTCACACAACCACACAGAGCCAACAAAAGACTGGAGAGAGAGCGCGAGAGAGAGACGAGAGTCTACAAAATCAAAAAAAAGAAGGCGATGAAGCAACAAGACAGAGGTATAGAGGTAAAGAGAGGGCATCAATCAAGCAAAGACTGAGGAGAAAGCTGAAGTCATGATGATTAATCTGACAGAAAACAACCGCAGGAAGCTTCCTAAGATTGAACAGGTGTTGATACGACAACATTCATCAACAGTGAAAACCTGAGTTATGAATTTATGAAATTTAACATGAAATCAGGTATTTAACTGTGGCTGCAACATTTTGTAAAATCCAAACCTAAATGTCTTTCTGGTATCACTTCTTATATAGTGCTAAGTTTTATATGACCATACTGTGCATGTTTGGGTTTTTTTGATTGGCAAACTTGACAAGCTTTCCATCAAAAGCTTATGGAGGAAGAATACTGCAGCAGCATTCAGACTCCTGCAAAGCTGAGGTGGACTGGGTCCCAGTTAAGAATCAAATTGTTTTAATCAGAGGTCTTGCCAACCGTTTCAGAGCTGGATCAGGTAACAGATGCAAGAGTTACTAATGGGGTATAAATGAACTGGAGTAGCGTGAGTGTTCTTCTGGACTCAAGTCCGTTCAGGTTCCATTTCATCAGGGGTCCATTCAGACATGGGTGTTTGGGTTGAGGTTTGTGTTTTCATTTTTGCATAATTTAAATGGGGGTCCATATCAATGGATGTTATATGAATATCCAAAATGATGTGAATTATTTTTTGAATACCCAAACAAACAGTTCTTAATTAATCAGTAAAGTAAAAGTGAGAAAGAAGAGGCAAAGCAATTCAGGAGGTTAGGGCAGTTTTGGCTTCACTGGATAAGGAGTGTAATGTGACAAACATATGCTCTGTTGGCTGACTAATGTAGCTGATTGAAGAATTGAAGCTTACTTTGAAGTTCTCACTTTTTCCAATTCACCCTGGACAAGAACATCAGAAAAATTGTGGAAAATGATTCTCAAATGTTGTACTACTTAAAGCTGGAGTGCAGGCTGATTAAGCCCATCACCGCCAGGTAAATCTCTCTGTATTTCGCAATATACCAGAGTTTTTAAATCTGGTGTGTGTGGCGACATTCCCGCGCTGGAGCACCGGTAGTAAAACCAGAGCCATGTAGAGAGAGAGTTCAAAATGCTTGATGTTCACATGATTCACATAGACTTCAGATAGTTCTCTCTAGATGGCTCTGGTGTACAGAGCTGAGGGGAGCGACTGTAGAGACGGCGTAGCTACAGCAACTAGGAGTATGGAGAAAAAACCTGAGAAGCCTCCGAGAAAAGTTTCTGATGCTCCAGATAACAAAGAAACTCAACGAAAGGATTACAGTCAAAAAAAGAAAGTGATCGAAATATTTGGAGCAGGCTATGTAGCTATTACATTTACTCAATATAAGAGTCAATGTAATAGCTTATTATATAACCTATAATAATGGATTATTGTCTTGGAACTGTGGAAATATCTCTGTATTTTTGCAACAATTTCTAAACACGAGCCGGGGACTTTCCGGGAATATGTGTGTTATGTAACATTAGCGAGCTAGCTAGCGTTGTTAACGGTTTTTCAAAACCATGAGTGTGGCAACCATGAATTGGCCTTTAGATGTGTGAGGACATAAAATCTGGGTGAAAGTCAGTTTAACCCAGTCAGAAAAACCTGTAAAAACCCCGAACCACAACCCTTGCATATCAAAAAGGAACAAAAGAAAGAATTCGAGGGAGGAGGAGAGATGGATATGTGGAGAGAGGAATGTAGCTGAAGAGTGACTGAAGTACGGAAGGTAATTTGGCGAAAGAGAAAAGAATGCACACAAACAAAAAGCAGCTCTGTGTGTGTGTGTGTGTGTGTGTGTGTGTGTGTTTCCAAGGGAGTCCATCAACACAGCAGGAGGAAAATAAATCACTCCTGCTGGAGGAAGTGCTAATGGCTCTGCACTATGTGTGTGCCGCTTTTTGTGTACGTGTGTGTATGTATGTGTGTGTGCTGATTGATTGAACATGCCAAGTCCATCTCGGCATTCCCTGATGGGAGCCAGTGTGTGTGAAATTGCCAAAAAGGCAAAAGGCAAACAGCAAATAATCAGGACAGACACATACATCCACAAACAGACCGACACACACACTTTCCTTCACCATGTATCACTACTTACTTCTCTTGATCTCTCATACACACAATCACACACACATTCTTGCACACACACCCAGACACGTCCACTTGTTCATCGCCACCTTCCTTCTGTAATTAGTTGTGTTTTTCATGGCTGTTATCCAATTTACTCCCTCTCCCTCTGTGCTCTGAGGAAAAGTAAGTGTCTATATTGTATCTGCACATTTTCTGTGTCAACCGCTAAATCCATCGCACACCAACACACACGTACAAAAACACATCGCTGTCATAAATGGATCAATCATTGAGAAAAGTTAATTAAAGAGCTTTGTTGTGAGCAATGTTTGAATGTGTGTATCTAGGCGTCTCCAGGCAGTAGCAGATACTTTCCCCATCCTACACTACAAACACACATTTATAACAAAGACTTCAGGGCAGTGTGTTTGTGTGTGTGTGACACATTTAGCCGCATAGTAACCAACTGTGTCCAAACTTTCAGGTATTAAACAAGAATAAAAGCTCTTTCTTTGTGTGTGTGTGTGTGTTCAGTTGTCAAATTAAAGCTCGACTGTGCCTGCTGCTCCTGCGGGACTCTGTAAGTGATTTTTGATGCTTCTGCTGTCCGAAGGGAGACTATTTACAGTGTTTTCTAGGTGAGAAAAATGGGTCAGTTTTTGATCCGTTAGCTAGCAAGCACACAGCAATTACACTCTTCTGCATATGTGATGGCTTATTACTTTAAACCAAACAAATATCAGTAATTCAAAATATCTATATATTAGCTAATATGCAGTGCAAATGTATTATGGGGTAATGTACAGGGTGTGTACTGTAGGGCAGTGATACTCAACTTAGGAACCGATAGTGTGCCAGGTGGCCCACCGACCATTTTCTAAATCACAATGAAAATACATATATTCACCACTGGGAATTGTTTGTTTATATAAATATATATACAATTGGTAAATGTAAAATAATGTCCCTTGGCTGTTAGAGTTGCATATTAGTCTATCAGCGATCTGTGCAGTGCAAGTGGTGACACTTGATTTCAGTGAAAATTTATGTACACCTGACCTGAGCAGGCACATGGGAGAAGTTTGCCTTCAGGGATGTCTGCCTGGCAGAAATTACTGAGGGCAAACTTCTCCCATGTGCCTGCGCGGGGCTGCTGCGACTGAATTTGCCTCTTGGCAAAGATGAGTGAGGAAAGCAAAGACTGACAATGAAAACAGGCAATTCAATAAAAAATGGACAGATGAATTTGCCTTTATTTTGCCACCTCACTCTTGCTGTATGCAAGGCTGCTAATATCAGGCGCCATCACCAGTCAAAACATGCTATCTCCAGTTCAGCGTTCCCGACATGTAGCACTGCAAGATATCTGATAAATATTATTAAAATTTGTTTAATAACTGGCCCCTGGCCTTCTGTCATTTTGCAAGTTGTAGGGTGTAGAATAATTGTACTGTGGTATCAGAGAGTGCCAATTCAGAGTAGAGTTTGGAGGGATGTGTTTAGGTGAAAATACTCATTTTGGGGGTTTAGGTTGTAGGATAAATCAAATCAAATGTATCTTTATTTTCCAACAAATAAAATTTAGTTGGTTAGAAGAGCAAACAAAACACAGAAGCAGTACAAAAATACAGTAACTAACCATTCTCCCTAAATAAAAATACTCTCCTCCAATCCACTCACACAACACACATACACGTAAGACTCATCACAAAGGCAGAACAATCACAGTTCAGGCTTTGAGGGGCGTAATATAATATAATATACATATCTCCTAAATCCAATACCCTAAATTGTAGGCTGCAGTTTGTACAAAAGCCCAGAAACAGATGAAAAAGCCACGTTTGGTGAAATGGTGTACGGAGAAACAAGTGAGTAACAAGGACTGTAAACTCTACGTGAACTTCAGCTAAGATGTGGCTCTACACTGAAATATGGATAATAACATAGTAACTCTCCCAGTCATGGCACACTGCACTATTTTTCCATTTTATTGTCATTTTTTAAATCACTATTGTTTCTTGTCCCTGTTTGAGTTGTAAAATTCAAACACATTTAAAATAATTTTACATAATAATAAATACTGACAATGACATGTAGCGACTTGATCAAAAGGCAAATGATCGGAATCCCTTAACACCACACACCGTAAGATTTTATGTGCCAACGATCAACAACAACTGGCTGTTGTCATGGACTGGTGACAGCCAAATAAACCTATGATCTGCACACAATCATAGTGTGTCTGCACCAAAAATACTGTAGGGGTACGACAGAGGGAGTAGGGTAAGGAGTACAGGGTTCAGAGGAGAGTAAAGGATAGAAAGTATGCAGAGCTTTGGGAGACTGTACTCACAGTCGAGACAGGGCTTCATTCTTCTGAAACAGCAGCTCTGGAAGTTGGCTGAGACGGTTCTTGTTGAGGCGACTGGATGGACAAAAACAAAAAACACGATGAGATTAAAAAAACTTGCCATGGAAATGTCACCTTCCGTATATACGTGTGAATGTGTCTGTGTGTGCCCTCACAGTCTCTCCAGCTCCTTCAACTCATCAAAAGCTCCTCTCTCAACGATACCGATCTGGTTCTCCATCAGATGACTGCAATAAAAAAAAGAAAAATAAATTTTAAACAAAACATTCAAACACACAGACTTACTCGTATTATGGTGTTCAAGCAGTGCAAACAGCAAAGCAGAATTTTGACACTGCGCACAAAATAATTAAACTGAGGTTGTGCACAAACCAACACAAAAGAAAGTGTAACATCCATCCCCCTCTCATTAATCAAACTGAAAAAACAAGACCTCAACGTACATTATGTCTCCCACAGTTGCTGCTGGGATCTGTACATTTTCCAAACACACTCCACAGACTCCCACATCATAAACCACTGGTGTAACACTCAATCCCCTCCTGACAGCAACGAGCCCCGGGCTCCCAGCAGGCTGCTAATCTGTTCCGAGCAGGCCTCCGGAGATGTCATTAGTTCCAGTCATCCTTTTCACACCTCATGTCCATCACTGACAACTCAGCGCAGTCCCAGTCCTCAGGTTAACACAGGAAACCACCATCAGTGCAGCCTCTCCCAGAGGGCACTGTGTTTCCAGGTCAAAAGGTCACAGATAAACCCCTCCCTGTTGTAAATTTGACTGACACTGACACCGCACAAGCACCTCTGGGTGGCTCATGTGTCGCTGCTGAGCTAAAGCATCATTCTGTTCTCTCTGGCTTATTGATGGCACTACAGCCATGATTCCCAGACCTAAAACTAGCAAAGAAATGTGGGAAAGAATCTCTGCTGACTACAGACAAGCAGTTGTCCTGTCAACAAAGAGCCTGACAGCTGTGAGAGAAGGTTAGGGCTCTTTATTTTCCAGAAATGCATCTGTGTATAGTTTGAACAGCAAAAGAAATGGTAATTATTGAATTTAAAAAAATGTTGCACTAATTTAAAGTTGTTCTGGATAACAGTAAACATACATATAAACGCACATAAAGCTGAAAGAGTGAATGTGGCTGTGACTTACAGGACTCTGAGGTGTTTGAGACCAGAGAAATCTGTCCTGCTGATGACTGTCAGGTTGTTTCCGTTCAGATCACTGAAAAACAAACCAGAAAACAGCAGATTAGAGGACAGAAGTCATTATCAGTACATTCAAATAATCAATGACATCTGAGAGATGCACAAGATAACATGGAACAGAGACACAAACACACATATCAGGGTTCGTACAGCTTCGTAAGAGTAAAATTCAAGCACTTTTTAAGTACTTTCGAGGTACCTAAACCAAGAACTTCCAGACTCTCTGGATCTAAATTGTTACTGTAAATTCCAGGAGACAACAAACAAATATGACGACGGGATCGTTTCATTTCAAATATTAAAAGATTTTTGGTTTCCATGAGTGACTGTGTAGATGATGAAACACCAGATTACGTTGAAAATCGAGCATTTTTCAAGGAGTATATTCGAATTCAAGCATATTCCTGATCTTCCCAAGAATAGGAGATACAGTTTTAAAAAAGCTGCACAAAAGCAACATTACAACCCAGTGTCCTACATTGGATACACTGCAACAGGACAGTTTACAAAGATCTGTTTTTTACCCTCATAGAATTAGTGTACTTTGTATGAAATGTACATAAATTACACAAAACTGCAAGACTCTGTCGGACATTTTTAAGTTTAGCTTTGTGTAAACCTTTTAGTGCCCCTGTAAGTTCTTAAGCCAAGTAGGAAGTGCTAGCACGAAATGCTCAAGCCAAAAATATGTGGATGTTTGTATTCACTTTAAAGAGTGGGATACTTGCAGCCACTTTGCCAGGTAATCTGATGTCATCCTCAAGCTCTAATTTATTCTGAAAACCCAATTTGATGATGCTGGCTTTTATGATTTATCAGCCGCTGTGGTCTGCAGCCAAAAAGTGAAATTCTGCCCTGATTAGTGTTAGAAAGGTAGCAGGTTAAGCTCCACTGGAACTTGCTTTCCGCTAGTATGTTTATCATAAAAAAATTGTTTGTATAAAATTATACAACCAGAGCTCTCTCCAACATCTGGTTCTTCCACTTTTTAGTGGAGTTAGATCTGAAAGGACACTTTCTATGAATTTACACTGTAAAAACATCTCTGTAGTGTACACCACATTGTTTCTGCTCTTTGAAGTTATTTTCACTCAGTTCGCAGTGAAGAAAGTGTTTTCAGTGGGAGTTCACTTTGAGGACAATCTGCATTTTTTAAATTTTTTTTTACTGTAAATCAGCTAACGTCAGCTCAAAGTTGCAAGAAAACCAAGGAAACGGCTTCTGCCAGACTTTTGTTCAGACGTACAGTATGAGATTCCTTCCAAGATGAAACAGCTACTGTTTGACAATAGTATCTTGTTCCTCCTTGACTCACACTGACACTCTCTTCAATCATTTTTTCAAACTGCTCTCTGTAAAAGTTTCACTCTACTGTTGTACTCATTCCAAGTCACTCGAGGTAAAGGCTCCACAGAAATGACTGTTTCCAGTATACACACTTTAGATATAAACTGTTGTCAGTGTGTGCTATGTGATAGGCAGGCACTCGATCCAGCGCAGTCGTAGAGGCTGCTCTTAGCGGGAGGGGTTTAACCCTATGACCTCATTGTCTACTTTGATGGACAGCTGCAAAGAAAGAGAGGGGATGATGTCACTCTTCCCACGAGGCTTTGTGGAAGGAGAGGTAAACAGAACCCTGTGCACGTACCTGTATGTGTGTGTATATGTGTGTGTTTGTGTGTGCGCGGAGTGTCATGTTCCTGTACTACTGTAAAGGGTGGAGCAGAGTGTGACCTTGTCCTGTCCCGTATAAAAGAGAGAGAGAGAAAGATGGAGAGAGAGAGTGGATGTTGTGGTTTGGGTGTGTGAACCGGATCTATACTTCTCTCATGGAAATGCAAAGAAAACACCTGACAAAGAAGAAAAAGATAAAAATACATGTGCATAATAGAAAATGAGCCCTGCACTGCACAAAACACTCTTTCAGTTTTTGGCTGCTATAATCGTTCCTCCTCTCCACACTGGCCGTGAAAACATTCTGGGGACTCCCTGAGGGGAGCTCCCCCGAGAACTACATACCTTCAAAGGCTTTTTTTCTGTTTGCATTCGCACCACCAATAGGAACGCTGAAGTGTCATAAGCCTGCTGGAGGTTGGTATAGCAGCGTCACTCACAACGTCACACACAAGATTTTTATATTTCGCTTTGATGAGTCATCATATACGCTCAATAAAGCATGGACTTCACTGTCAGTCTATTTGTCCATTTTTTAAGGCTACCGTTACGAGCTGTTACACGGGTTTTTA
This sequence comes from Maccullochella peelii, assembly GCA_002120245.1. Taxonomy (NCBI): domain Eukaryota; kingdom Metazoa; phylum Chordata; class Actinopteri; order Centrarchiformes; family Percichthyidae; genus Maccullochella; species Maccullochella peelii. Next base: position 33,094 of record LKNJ01003385.1, read on the forward strand.
AAGATGGTGGTTGCCAGTGCTGCATTTGCTCATGTGTTATCCAGTCAATGTACTTTTATGTCATTCAAGGTTCCTATTGTGCTGGGAGAGTACCTACTCTGAAGTAGGAGCTAAAAGAGTCCCTCAAATCGGCGTTCGTTCCCAGTTCTCGCAGTGCGAACAAAATATAAAAGGGAGGAATCTTCCAACTGTTCTTGGAACTATGAAAAAGTTCCTCCAAAAACACCTATAGATGGAGTGCCAATGGATGCATGTTACTGAGGCCAGCATATCTAGTAAACCCCAAAGTGTTCAATATAGCTGAACTTTGGCCAAAAAAACCTGATACAAATCGTAGCAGTTTGTGCTGCTTTGGCTCTCGTAGCTGCTTAAGAAAGCCACAGTCACCATTAAGTAATTGCTTTGTTCTGCACAACATCACACAAGCTGGTATGGCAGATTGCTGCACTAGAGTCAAGACTATGACATCTGGGTGTAGAAAATGTTTGAAGATGAAATAATCTCATTCTCATTAGAAGAAAATAAGATTTTTGGAGGTCTTACAGTCTGAAGATGGAGGAGGAGGTAGTTCTGAGAGACTGGGGGGAAAGCAGAAGCAGGGGATTGGCTGGGACGGAGGGAGGGAAGGATGGATGGAGACGGGACGTGGCGGGGGGTCCAGAATCACTCCCTGAATGTGTGTGAAATTACCCTGACAGTTAGACTGCACAGGCAAAACAAGCATCAGGAAGCAGAGAGATGTACAGCGAGCGATGACCATATTGTCACACACTATAGGAGCACGTAGGGATGCTCAGAAACACACCAAGTCTGCCGCTAATTGCAAAATGCTCATAAGATTTGACTTCATTGTATGAGGAGAAGGGAAGAGACACGAGGAAACACAAATACAGCCCTGATGAGGCGTGGTTAATAGAGTTTTGTGCAGCATGGCTGGGTCACGGGTCAGCTGAGCGACAGACTCCCTCTCAAGTGGCGACTCGGCCAAACAATAGCTCATTAAAGCAGAACGCGTCTCACACACACACAAACACAATCACAGCCTCAGTGGGCAGTGAGGCAGTTGATCCGCTCAGCTCTGCTCTTCACTGTTAGATCAGACGTGGAGGAGCAGGAGAGGGGCGACTGAGTAAGATGATGAGATACGTGGTGTTGGTAGGGAGAAAGAAATAAAGATAAAAGACATACAGTGAGGAGAAGCACTGATCCTGAAGTAGAGCTGGGTATCAAACCTCAAGACATTAAAGTACTAACAGAAATATGTCCATAGAGTCTAGTATAAAAACTGTCAGGTATCAGAAGATGGCAATGAATGCTTGGTCAAAGTCTTGTTTACTTGTAAAATATTTTCTGATCTATGTTAAGACAGCATTAAACATTAATGCCTGCTAAAAATGATGTGGAAAAACAAGCGGACGCGGACCGATCCATGATCAATGATCCTAATCGCGTTGTTGCTGTCAATAATTAGTGAAAACCAGCATTAAAATGGCTTTATTCTCACCAAGTCAAACAAACCAAAGTAAAGGACAGAAATCTACCATGGTAACTGCTCCAAACACGCTTTTCAGAGAGCAATTCGGTGCAACCATTTGGCGGTTTCTTTCTTTGTTTGGTCACATGACAACAGAGCTTCACTCCACTACTTTCTCCTCTTTCCCTGACAGCCCAAAACAACTCTTCCTCCCTGTTCCTCCTCCTCCTCCCCCCATCCCCATCTTTTCCCCCAGATGCAGCACAGTGGATGTGACTAATATTATCGACTACACACTCACACACATTGAGGTCTAATGACACTTCATTAGTGGCACATTTCCTACTGAGGGGCTGCGGGGGAAATGGTAAGATGATTATAGAGATGGAGGGAGAAGCTGAAGTGGCAGTCACTGGTAGTGAAACTGAGAAACGAGGTTTGTGTGTGTGTGTGTGTGTGTGCGTGCGTGCGTGCGTGCGTGCGTGGGTGTGAAAGAGAGAGAGAGAGATGGGGAGGGAAGGACTGGGAAGTGATAATGAAACAAAAGACAATGATTCAGTTACTGAAAGAGAAGAATTTAGCTACTTTGCAACTATTAAAAATCATTCTATTAACACAGTAACAGTGGTAGCCTATCTAGGCACACTGAAAGTTTCGGTTCAATTTACTGAGGTTTTAAGATGCTGCAATAATCTCAATACATTGAGGTGAAAGGAATTTTGTTTCTGTTGTTCACAACACTGAAAAACTACATTCAAACATTTCACAACGGCATGTCTTTCCAGCAGAAACAATCTCCAGGTTACTCGGGATAATCCACAGACCTCGCTGTGGAAAGTTTCCAAGTTTCCAATGAAAAATGTTCACAGTGAGGTCTGTGGATTATCCTGAGTAACCTGGACACTGTTTCGAGGAGTCATGTTATTACTGAGGTTTTCAAATAGGTTTTTGTTATGCTTTGGGCATTAAAAAAACTAAGTGAGCTCTTGACAGTCATTCTGAATTAAATGAAGATTTAAGGAGCTCAGAGTTGTACCTCTGCACATGAGTTCATCATAAAATGAAGATGCTACAGTACATAATAATTGGAGTAGAGTTTGGTTTGTTAGTTCTCACTGTGTGGTTACACTTTGACAAAGGACAAAAAGTTGGTCCCCATGATGTGAACCATAACATTTTAGGGGTTAAGGAGTTTTTGGTTAAGGTTAGTTTAAATCTCCAGTGACTTAATGTAAGTCAATACAATGTCCTCATCCAAAGTGACAAAAACTAGTTTGCTGTGTGTGTGTATTTGACATCCAAGTGTGCACGTGGCACCTCAGTTTCCTGCTCTCTGCCCACTGTGTCAGGCGCTAACGCTAATCCTCCTCACACTCAATTAGTTGCCTCACTGGCAGCTACACATAATAGCATGCACAAATGGGCGGCTGTGGCACAGAGGGTAGTGCGGTTGTCCGTTATCCCCAGGGTTGGTGGATCAATCCCGGCTTCTCCTGTCCACATGTCGAAGTGTCCTTGGGCAAGACACTGAACCCTAAGTTGCCCCCGGTGGAGGCCAGCATGGCAGCTGTGTCCCCGTGTGTGTGACTGGGTGAATTAGACTTTACAACGCTTTGGGAACCGTTTCAACGGTTGAAAAGCGCTATATAAGTAAAAGTCCATTTTACAAATACTTTCAAACACACACATACATGCGTAGCTTGATTCATATTTTTCTCAGTGAGTCGTGGCCAATTTATATAATGATACATCCAGGAACAGAAATAAACAAACAGTCCGAGAATGTGTTTTTTCAATTTGCAGTGTGTGACCGACTGCTGTGTGAGGCTCTGAGTCTTGCTGGTTCAGTTTATGTTTGAGTTGTGGGTATCCAGGAACTCAGCACAGATACCACACATTATGCACACACACATACACACTAAATCTATCTCTCTCCTTCAGCTACACAAAGAAGAAGAGCTCGACCTGCACTTTCTCACACTATCTCCTATACGTGCAAACACACGCTGACAGAGTTTGGGTTTGTTTAAAGATTTCCTCTTCCTGATTTTGTGTTGGGTTTGTTTAGGGTCAGACGAGTTAAAACTGGGAGACGCTTCAGTATCAAACTCTGCCCATTTGAGACACCTGCAGCAAAGGTTTTGTTTGGCTGATTACGCACACCAGAAACTTTGAGTTGAGCATGATTAATCAAGCAACATTACTGAACTGATATGCTGATTTATCTAAACTCATGCTTGTTGTTTACTGATGACTAAATGGACAGACATATTAATTTAATGTCAGGTTGTATATCGGGGTCTGAGGAGACACACTCCACCTGTTCACATGAAACTCCAACTAAAAATTCAGAAATTTTATTTTTCCTAGCAGGGGATGAAAGAGTTTTGACTTTTTAATCCAACGCAGCACTAAAATGACGGTGTTGACCTTGAAATTCCAAGTGACATCCAGAAGCGCACCAGTTTAAATCTTCATGCCCCTACTCTAGTCTACGTTTTTTTACTACTAGTACTACTGCTGCTACTCTAGAAGCCCAAGCATAGTACAAACTTCACCAGAAAATTCAGGTAAAAATACAATTTGCAGTGCGAGAAACAAAGTAGCAGTGTTAGTACTAGTAGTAGGAGCAGTCTTTTAATGTGTTGCTTCACAATTTTCTCTTCACTTTATATTACTGTAAGCATATTCTGAGCTGAGGACCTCACTTACCGTAAAGTGCAGACAATGCCTTCTTGGAATAAAAACAATACAGTTTTTGGATCCGCCAATATATCAACACAAAAATGTAGGTGATAATCTGTTTTTAGAAATACTTTAATAATAGTAGGTAGTAGTATCTAACTGATTTTTAACTTATTTTATCAGCAGCTCTCAATTTTTGGTAATCATTTTTAGCAAGCTGTCCTTGTTGCAAGAGAGTCTACGGTAGTTTAATGTAGAGTGTCTTCTTGGAGCAGAAAATAATACGACTTTTTGATGAGTGGGAACGTAAGATCTGGGTGTAAAACTGTTTAAACTGGTCTGCTCTTTTCAAAAAATCCCAAAACAATGGTTAACACTCTGGATTGCTAAGTAACTGACATAAAACACTGGCCATATTCTCTCTAATACCAGTGCATGCACTCTCTTTCTCACACACTTTCCTCTTTTCTCGGCTCAAATAACCAAACTCATCAGGGCCCAAAGGGGCATCCATTTTTCAGCGTTGCCATGACAATCCAACGAGGAGGGGGTGTTTAGTTTGACTGGTGCAGTCACCTTGATAAATGACCCTCTTATTGCTGCCTGTCTCCCAGGGAATACTGTACACACAGTCTCTCTCTCTCTCACACACACACACCAATAACTCTCTCTCCCCCAGTGGCTAGCTGTCCAGCTGACACACACACTCAGATCACTTTACATGCTAATTGGGCGACAAGCCCTTTAACAAATAGCTGTTTAATGAGTTACTCCTCTCCACTGCAGGGCAGGGCCTGTCTGAGTCTACTGGGTGGTAGACTGCTCGTACTACTGGGGGGAGGTCAAAAGGTCACGTTGGCTATGTTTACATGCACGGAGTGACCGGTCATTGGTCATTCTCTGGTGTAGGTCTGGTTCTTTTTGGAGAATCAGTTCACACAAATCACTATTTTTTTTTTTTTATAGAAAACTTTCACTGAAATTTCGCCATTCCAATACAATAAAAAATACAATGGATATTTCAAAAGCTTGGTAACTAAAGCGAAGAATACCTGAATGGCTAGATACCACAGATGGTAAGTGATACAGTAAGGTTTTGGTTTTTTGTCATTTGTGTAAATAGACCCTTTAAGACAGTTTGATCTGAGAACACTGACTTCTTAAAGAAATGGTCTGAAATTTTGGGAAAATTTTGAAAATGATTAAAATGATCCATCCATCCAGATCAATATCAATATCTTTGTGCCAATTTTGGGCGTATCATATTCTCCAGGTTGGAAAGAGAGGATGGAGAAGGCAGCAATGGCCTATGGTCTACTATGGTGACAGTCTTCTACGTCTTCTTATCATTAATAGCTGGTCCATGCTTGTTATTTGGATAAAAACAAATATCTTTAATACAGAACAAAAGCTTGCAGGTAATCAAAGCGATCCGCCATCTTGCTCCTACTGTTTACTTCCATTATGCATTGTGTATCGCCCTCCGCTGATGATGCATGCTTGATTACAATGGTTCCACTCAAAACTGGTGGAAATGCGGGCCGGTTCGCTAGATAGCACCGAGGTTCCAAGAATCCTGAACGGAACCGGTTCAAGAACCAGAGCTGGTTTGGTTGAAAGAGGGCATGTGTCAGACTATCTGATCACGGTGCCTTAAATTCCTGCCATGATTTGCTGAGAGAAATGTAAGACTACACGTTGAACCACAGGCCAACCATTTTGATTTTTAACCAACAGGAGGAACCAGTAACCAACTTTCGATTTTCGACTTTTGTGGCGTCTGATCGATTACAGTTAAGTCAAGAGAAGGCAGTAAAATTCTGGCATGCAAACCTTTCCATTTGGGCTGAAAGCAGAATCTGTAGTAAAATGTTATGAATTAGTTTTAACTTTCATAACATAAATTACACCTTTCTGCTCTACTAAATTAAACTGTAGCCACATTTACGGCAATAAGACTTTTGTCTGGCGAAATAGATTTTTTCAGTTTCTCCACTCTGTCAGTTACTATTACTTTGTACAGCAGAGAAACAGTTACCATCTCAGCGATGTAAAATGACAAACGGGCAAGTGGGTCTGCAGGCTCAGAGTTTTTTCCAGGCCATTTCTCTTTGACCAAGGGGCCCAAGCCCTCATCCCCGATCATAAAGCTATCAGCCTCAGAGGGGAAAACATCCTCCACGCTTCAGTAAACCAGAGAGGAGGAAGGATAATGTATCTCTGCTGGCATCCCTGACAACCATCAATTATTCACACACAGGCACTCTAGAACCTGAAATAAACACACACACTTACAACGTACAAACACATACATGTTCAGCCCATACTGGGAGCCCCATACAGTACCTACACTAAGAGAGGGACAGAAACAGATAAAGTGTTTCCTTATTTATATACACACTGCAACGTTCTTTAGTTGTTGTTTTTTAGGTTAGAAGATTAAAGTTTCTAAAGGTAAATCTTCAGTACAAGATTTTAAGATATTGGTGACATGCCTTGCATTTCTGGGCTAATTTTTTGGGTGCATCTTCCTTATTTTTGCAAATAATTGGCAATTCTAGAGGTAGATAATGGACGTGACATCACAACTAGATATTTTAATCAGCTACAGTAGAGTTTTACAGCAGTGGCAGTCTATTAGAATCAAACAGCGAGGGCTAATTTCTACAGACGCCAATTTGCACCAACATTCAGCGATCACACAAGGAGAAATTCTCAGGCAGAGAGACCAATTAAAACACCAACGGTATTATCAGCAGACCAGAAGGCAGTTCAGCAACATTACATTAGGTCTTTTAAGAGAAGAGGTATGACCATCAGATTTTTTTTTTTTTTAACTGGAAAATTTGGTTTGTTCACGCTGTCTCTCTGGCTGTTAAAGACACTCTTTGAAACATAGGAAACCACCAGCTGCACCAGAAATAGACAAAGTATAAGAAATAACAGCTGTTACATGTGCTAATATAATCCAAGCGCTAGTTTCAGTGTGCGAGTCAGTGACACGATGTATGATTCCTGGAAGTTTCATCAAAATTAGATCAGTAGGGCAGCAATGAAGGTCTTTCAAAGTAAGAAAATGTTGTTTTAACTGCAGCGACATGAGTCATTCCTCAAAGTGGCATGAAAATTGGATCTGCAATGTCTGCGAATACAGTATATAGTAGTTATCTATCTTAATATTATCATTTTTAATTGATGCCATGAGACAACTTTTTAAATGTTGGAACACAGTGTAAAGACAAATCGGCCATCTGAATTTTGTCAGTGATGGCTTGGGTCTCCCCTTCAGTGATCTGACAGTCTCATATGTCACCATATGTACTGCTAAAAATATTAATTAAAAAAGATTCTGTTAAGTTGTGTAGTGAGGTATATCAGAAGCACACTTTGTTTTCCCAGTTTTAGTTTCAAGATAGACTTACAGGAAGAGAAGCAATTTAAGAGGAACAACATGCACAAATAAAATGAGATTATGTTACACTTTTCTGAACCATGTGCAGTGCTGAAACAAGATACAGAGAAAAACGGAATAAGAAAAGAGCAGGGGGATATGATTGGATATTTTTCCTCTAATACGTGATGAGGAATTTGTGCAGAGCATGAGATATGTGAAGTATGAAAAGATGGAGATTCAGAGAAATTTACAGAAATATTCAACGTGTATTTGTACAACAATTGTAGGGAAGATCAATGACGCCGCAGACTAGCAATCTGAATCCTGGGAGTCAGTGTGTGCGTGTGTGATATGAAGTTAAACAGACTACTGGGGAAGAGAGCTGGAAGGAGTACGAGAGAAGAGACACTGCAAAAAACAAGTTTTCCACACATCCATCTTATACAGACAAACACAGGTATGTGCATGTTTGATTAGACTTGTGAGGACTTCATACCATAACCTAATCTATAAACTAAACCTAAAACCTGGTCTTGACCATAAACCTAGATTCAAATTGCCCCTTGCTCCTTTAAGTGAGGAGCAGCAAGCTGCCGTCACTTTGAAGGATTCCCCTCATCTTACTATCATCTGTGATAATTTGGTCCTCAGAAGTATGGAAAAATATGAATGCGCACGTGGTCAGTGTATGACTACTCACAGCCTCTCAGTCCCTCTGGGGATGTTTTTGGGTACGGAGTGGATCCCCAGGCCATGGCAGTCCACCGTGTTCCCCAGGCAGCTGCAGGGAGTGGGGCACGTCTCCACACCTCCCCGTCCTGCCACCAGCACCAGGATGCCCCACGCCTGCACCATCCGCAGCCCAGACCAAAAAGCCCGGCCTGGGGCCGCTGCCACGATCTCACAGCCTACTGACCCAGCTCCATCCCCTCTTCTCCCAGCAGGCATCCTGCTCTCCTGCGGCACTCCACCACACTGCAGAAACCAGCCGACAGATCCTAACCCTTCCTTCTTTCTGGGATGACTGACCACCACCACCAGCAGCAGCAGCAGCAGCAGCAGCAGCGCAACCTCTTCCAAAAGTGGACGAAAATGCTGTAGTATGAAAGTGCAATGAGTAAAATGCTTGAAGAGGCTGAGACAGACAGCAGCACAGCAAGGTGAAGTTCAGCTTGGACTGAACGGCTGCCACTTGATTCCAAAGTGGCCTTTCAGGGAGAGAAAGAGAGGAGGGAAAAAAAGACAAGTATATCCTCTTCTTCTTCTTGTCCCCGGCTTTAGAGCTCCCTCCAATTGGCTTCTCTTCTTCTACTCTCCTGTGTGTTCTCTACTCTCTCTCTCGTGCAGCCGTACAGTGTGTTTGCCTCTCCCCTCCACTTTTCATTGAGTCATTGTGCACTGAACAGTGAGCCACTAGAAAAAAAAAAAAGAAAGGGGGGGGGAACTCCCTCAGCCCCTCTATCTCCCACACACACAGACACACACACGGAGCAATCATCCATCAAAAGCCTTTACAAATAACAGCACAGAAACACCCCCCCCCCCCAGTCACACACATACACGTACACAGACACACACACAGCAGCAGCAGCAGCACCCGGAGTGAACTCACATCTATTCAGTGACAGCAGTAGTGGGAGCCGCCACCTCCAGTGACGGCAGCCTTTTTCTCTCTCTCTGCCCCTCTCCCTCTTTCTGTCTCTCTCTCTCTCTCGCCCACATGCGCTCTCCTCCCTTGGGGAAGAAAAGAGCCCAAGGCTGCAGGGACATGATGAGAAGAGGGAAAGAGAGAGAGAGAGAGAGAGGGAGGAAGGGAGAAAGGAGAGAGAAATCGTGATCACACTGAAGCATCCGACTGGGAAGCTTCAGCAAAAATGTGGGGACAGAAAAGGAGAAAGAAATGAGTAAATGTGAAATAAAAGCGGGGAGGGAGTTCTGCTCTGTGTTAAATGTTATCCTATTTTTTGCCACGGCTCAGTGCCAAGACAGCACACCGGGCTGCAGGAACTTGGGCTGGCTGGGGAGGGAGGGGGTTTCTTGTGAGACTGGCATAACTGGAATGCCATAAGCTGCCAGAGAGCTTACTCAGAAGTCTATTATGAATTCACTGGCAAGGCTCTGAAATTCAAATAGGGCCTGGCTGAGGTTTTTTTTTTTTTTTTTTTTAAATCTCCAGAGAAACGCTGGTTTCAGCTTTTGTGATTGCCATATTACCAAGGAAAAGAGAAAAGAAGAAAAAATCTGTATCATCAGGGATGTGGAGGAGGGTAAAGCCACCGAAACAGTTCACTACCTTTTTGGGATAAAAACTAAAACTGTAGGACTGCAACAACAAAAAATGTCATTATCGATTAATCTGTTGTTTTTTTCCAATCAATCCTTTAATGGTTAAGCTGTTAATTGTCAGAAAACAGTGAAAATTGACAATCCCAATGTGTGATTTTGTCTAACCAATAATCCGAAGCGATCTGAGAAGCTGAACCCTGCAAATGCTTGGAATTTTTGCTTTATAAATTACTTTCTGCTAATCGATCGAGTACTCGACTAACCTTTCAGCACTAACTACTAACTGTATGATAGATTAAGTAGCTTCAAATGGATCTCAGTCATAGCAGGGTAAGACGTTCAAGGTTCTTTGCAAGAAGGAAAAATGCAAAAATTAATGATGGACTCCTTTGTTTTCTTTGATGTTTTTGATTTCTTTGTAGCAGTGGTCATATGTATCACTACACCATCAGTGATTTGTACAATATGCCATGAAGTGATGTGGAGTATAATTAGATTTTCTCTGAATAACAGATTTGATTTAGCGTTTGTTTCAGCAACTGGAGGGCACAGTTCACCCAGCATTTATTTACCATCATACATGAGCGATTATTGCTCGTGGCCTTACGTTGTCTTCTCCCTGCAGACTCAGTATGACGGGTTAATTTAACCAGGCGCTCTTCAGAAGTGATGGAAAACAAATTGGCCACAGGCAGAGCCCGTCTGCGGCTGAATTGAATGACTCATTCTCGGATATAATCTGCAACAAAGGGTGGGACGAGATGTTCATCTCCAGGGGGGTGGACCCCCTTATTTCTGAGACCATAATAGCTTTCTGAGGCGGGGGGGGGGG
>LKNJ01003386.1:0-45216 GCA_002120245.1 Maccullochella peelii
AGAGGATCAACCAGTAAGCTTAATCAGAGATAAATCTGAAGAATCACTATTCATTTCAGGAATTAGCCCACAGAGAGAGGCACCAGAGTTGTCAACGAAAGAGACTATGTCGGTGAAGGAGCTGATGAAAACATTCCAGACTGGACATGATCCCTCAAAAACTAAAACAGGGCTTTTTGAACACAAAGTTGTGGATTCTTGTATTTCAACACTGATATCTGAATCGGTATGTCCTGAAGAGATACAGAGGACTGAACAAAGTCCCACGCAGGAGCCACAATCGCAAACCCAAACTCAGAGCCTCACAATTTTCCATCCACAAAGTGATGTCAACATATGTGGAACATTGGATTTAGAGGCTCAAACAGTAAGCTTAAGGGGAGATAACTCTGAGGACTCACAGCTAATTTCAGATACTGCTTATTTTGTAGAGACAGTAAAAACTGATGATACAATTCAATTTGATGATGGACGGGTTAGCCCTCAGAGAAAGGAGCTGTCAGGGAAAAGCCTAGGCAGGATGCAGTTAGAAGAACCAGCCATAAGCACTGGTAGGGGTTTATCTGAAGACATGCAGATCAGCCCTGATCGCCGACCTTCTGAGGACTTCAGTGCTGACATTAAGGCTGAGCTGGAAGAAAGTCCTGAGTACCAACTTTTCAAGCAGACATCAACAGCTGCAGATGTGAGCTATCAGCTGGAGGCATCTGAGGAGGAGATCTTGGCTGATGATTCTGTTACAAATCCAGTATCCATCTCCAGTCCCTGTACGAAAAGTTATTTTGGGGAAGGTGTTTCTCTTATTGAGAATCAAATGAAAGATGATGATCTAAGTCCTGAGAGTCCCAAGCATGAAGGTATGGCAGAATCCTCAAACACCAACGTTGATATTAGGACCCCTCATTCCAGCTCAGGGGATAGCGAGAATTATGAAGGACTTCAGACCAATAAAAGGGTCAAAATTGAGGAGACACAACTTCAAGAAGTTCACATTGAGAGGAAAACAACAAGCCAGGCATCCACTGCAGTAAAAGATATGTCAGGGATGCTGTCCTTAATGAACAATGACTTGGATCTACAAGCTAGGTCTGTGGCAAGTCGGCCACCAGAACAGGATATTGTTCAGGAGAAATTTGAACAAATTATTGTAACAAAGGACAAAGATAAAGAAATTCTCACATTTGTCACTGATGAAAATAAAGGAGCAATAGTGGGTGGTGCAGCACAAGAAATAGATCATGCACCAACGGAAAAACATTCAATTACATGGGGAGGTGAAGAAGCGGAGAGTGAATTTAAAGAAGCCAAAGAAGTAAAAGATACATCAGGGATGTTGCCAGTCATGAACAGTGATTTAGATCAGTATCTAGAGGCTACGCGTGTTGGTAGTCGACCAATAGAAGAGGATAATGTGCAAGAGAAATTTGACATTTCTGCATCTTTCACTGATGAAAATAAAGCAGTTATAGTGGATTGCACAACACAAGAAATAGATTGTGCTAGAGTGAAACATGAAGTCACAAGGAGAGGTGAAGAAATGGCAAGAGAATTTAAAGAAACCCAAGCAACCTTGGCTGAAGAACTCCCAATGAAGGAAGAGTGGGTAGAGAAAAATGCTTCATATCAGTCATCTACAAAAGTAAAGGAGATGTCAGGCATTCTATCATTGCTTAACAGTGACTTGGACAAGTACCTCAAGGACAGGCCAGTGAAATGTAGGCCTCCAGAAGAGGACATTATCCAGGAGAAATTTGAAGAAGTTACTCGCACCAAAATCCCAAAATCCTCTAGTGAGGAGCAAACAATAACAAAATGTGAAAAAATACAAATAGTAGCTAGTACTGATGTGGAGGATAAGATAAGTAGAGAGACACATGAACAGGCTGATGTGGTTGAACCCAAAGAACTTACACGTTCTGTATTGGAGACACCATTCCAAGAAGTTTGCATCAAGAGAAAGACACAACAACAGTCTACAACTGAGAGGGATATGTCAGGCATGTTGTCGCTGCTCAGTAGTGACTTAAATCAATATTTAAAGGAAAAGCCAGTGGTGATACAATGCCACCCAGAAGAGGATGTTGTCCGTGAGAGCTACAAGGAAGTTATTCTGACAAAAGACACTAAAAGAGAGACTCTTACCTTCTCCCCTGAACATAAGATGATGTCAGCAGAGGATGCAAATTTAGACATTGTTGACATCAATAAAAAGAAAGCTTTGGAAAGTGGATGTCAGACATGTTCCAGTGAAGGTCCCAAGAGTTTCTCATCTGAGGAGGGTGAGGCTAAAACCTCACCAAGTGCAGTGTCACATTTCAGTGACTCTCCTGAAGAGACAGTGGACATTACACAGTCATATGTGACAATGGATGAGTGTAAGAATGATGATAGGGATGTCAGTGTAGTTGCTGCTCATTCAATTCTCAAAACACAACTAACAAATAGTTCTAACACACTACAACGACCAGCCGATTTGGAGAACCTAAACTCTGTGGTTTTTAATGACCCAGCTAAAGAGCTATGTCATCGAGACTCGCTAGAGGCAAGTCCTCTCATGGAGGATAGATCTTCAAAGACATCCCCTGATTCAATTGAGCCAAGCCCTACCAGAGAATCCCCTTGTCCAGACTCTCTTGAGGGAAGCCCCACTCAATCAAAGGACACAGAACTTAAAATGTCAGCCAAGACAGCTGTGTATGAAGATTATGCCTCCCAGCTAGAAGCATGTTTTGCTTATGACAAAAATATTTACAGGGATGAAAGTGAGCACGATGAGCAAGAAAACAACTATGAGATCATCCAAATGGAAAGTGAAATTAAGGAGGACAAATATTCCTACTCAGCAAAGGGAGTAACTGATCGTAACATATGCTCTGAGTCTGACCCCAAAATATGTGACAGTGAGAATCTTCACATGCTCATAAGGCAAGACTCTCTCGACACAGATGATAGTGAGGATGATACCACCAATAAACAATTCACCCCAGAAGAGGAGATGTTTAAAATGGCTGCAAAAATCAAAACATTTGAAGAGATGGAACAGGAGGTTACAATGAAGAGAGACAAATCTTTAGATGTCACTGCACTGTCGGAGACAGGGGATCACAAAGATGATGAGCTAGATCTAAAATTTGGCCCAGTTATACAGTCTTCCTCACAAGATTCACAACAGAAAAAAAATGAAAAATGTGTGACAGAAAGTACTCACAGACTTAGTGAGGCAACAGATATTAGTTTGAGCATTAAGGAGAAGGTAGAAATTCAGTCACAACTAAAAACTACTGAATCAGTTGACGGTTCATTGTGTTTAACTGCAACTCACAGAGTGGAACCTGATCCAGAGAGTGAGGAGTCTGTGCCACTCTTAGCAGAAAGAGAAGCTGAAATACATAAAGACAAAGGCACTGTAGAAGGTTCCTCAGTCACTGACACACATTTTTTCAGCTGTGTGACAGATGAGCACCATCCAGATGATGATAAAGAAGTTGAGTCACCACTGACAGATTATTCAGGTTCTGTTAGAAAACCTCAGGCTATGGTGTTTACTAAAGAACTAGAATATGTTATTCCAGGGTGTGAGGGTGAGAATGATGTAGCCTTCAATGCACATGTTGAGGCTGAGCAACAGATGAATCTTTGTCCTGCAGAGGACAGAAAAACACCTGATAAAACACCTGTTCAAACACCAGGTGATGAGAGAACACCTGGTCCATTTCAGTTTCAAGAGGGGAAGCTATTTGAAATGACCAGTCGGGGGGCTATTGATATGACAAGAAGAAGCTTTGATGAAGAAGGGGAAGGATATGCATTTTTTCACATAGGGGAACATCCAGTTGATGAAGTTGTGCTAGAGGAGACTGGTGAAGGTCAAACAAAGTATTTAACTTTAGAGAATATTGATTCCATTACAGATACAGCCCTTCAAGGGATCCCAGAATCATCTCTGACTCAGGGTGCCAATGACAAAATTCCTACTCCCAAACCCAGAATTCTTATCAAACCCTCAAGTGACAAGTCAGAGAGTGAGAAGCCCCTTTCTGAAGCTGATCTTGGCAGCTCCATTGAGGTTCAGCTTGATTCTCCCAATGCTTTGGAGAGACTAACCATAATTCAAAGTGAGGTTGGAAGCCTTGAAAGCCTTGGTCTAGACTATCTAGACTCTACCATAGCTGACCTTCAATCAGATACATCCACTGTTGCCCATTCAGTGTACTTAGAGCAGAGCTATGATTCCTCAGACTCCTCTCCTGATGATGATGATGTGGAGGAGGAGGAGGAAGACCAGTGCTCAGTCATAGAGATGTCCTTTTCAACTGCACAGACTGGCATCCCAGCATACCATCAGGATTCACCCCCACCTTTGGCAATCACACCAGGCAGCACAATTAAAGAGGAAATAACCATGAAAGACCCACAGAAATCTGAGCTTGATCAGGGACAAAGAAAAGCAGAAAAAATCTCAACTTGGGATCGTAGGACTAGATCTGAGGCCGATAATGACACACGTAAAGCCTCTAATAAAGACAACAGGAGTTATTCTGACAGTAGTCAGCCCAACCTTTTCCCCTCCAAGCTTCCTGTCATGATGCAACAGAAACCTCTAGCTCAGACGATCTTCTCTTCACCCCAAAGAAAAGAAATCCGACTCTCTAAGACTACAAAGACATCTGTTAGGTCTTCTTTGGATACTGATGATATAAGCAGCGCTAGTCACAGGAGTCCAGATTCTGTTATCTTCACATATGACATCCCAGCCTCACACAGTTCCGACTCTGATGGCAATCTGTTGCCGGGTGTGCAACCATCTTCCGTGACAGAGGATGTATTTGAATCCAGGCCTGCCTGGAATGACACGGTGGAAACTCAGATGCAGAGAATCATCGATGACCAAACTCCAGAATGTATGCCAGGTATGGCCAGACCTACATGGGCTTTTGTTTTTCTATCTCTTCTCCTCGGCAACAAGACCCTTTTCCTCCTACTAAGAACATAATGTCACCAATAGTCATTTTGTGTTGTTTTTGTGCGTTGTGATTTGTCTTGTCCCATCTTGCATTGTGCGTTCTTGTCAGTATTTTGTGTGTACGTGTGTGTGTGTGGGAGGGTGTTACTTTTCCATCTGTGTTTGTGTATATGCAATCTCAAGATTGAATGGCCATGTTGGTTAAAGAAGTAGTAGTTTTAACAATTTTGATGCAAACTTCCACTATTGTATTGATATTTGTACTACTAATACAGCTTTACTAATATTAGCATGCACATTGCTTAATCCGCACAATAATGCCATTGCTTACACTAATGATTAAAAAAGATGATATGCTAATTGTGACCAAATAGTCAAAGTCCGTAAACATGTCAACTCCTGACGAATCCAACCGTTATCATCCATGTCAACATCACAGATACATGTTTATTTTTTACAGCCCATAACAGAGTAAAACAAATAGAGGAAATAAAATTTAAATATACCCTTGCAAAGTATATTTTACATGACTGGTACCTGCAATGTGAAAAACGTTTTACTTTGAGATGTATATTTAATGGTAGTTTACACCTTGAACTGTTGATCATGATATTTAGATTTAATGTTTGGCTCTGACGGCATTTTTAGTCGATTGGCAGGATGATGCTGACAGGAAAGAGGAGACATTAGCGATCATTGCAGATCTTCTTGGCTTCAGCTGGACTGGTAAGCTGTAAAATAATGCAATCATTTTCTGTTTTCAGTTTAGGGAAAAGCAATATGTAGTGCATTTTGTTTGAATTGGGACTGATGTATTTGTGAGCAGAACTTTCGGGAATAGCTGAAAATGTTATATACATGTTCTAGCAGCAAAACACACAAAATATTGTTCAAGATTTTATATATTTTCATCCCTTGTTTTGTTATCTATCACCCCAGAGCTCGCAAGAGAACTGGAATTCAGTGAGGATGATATCCAATTAGTAAGAACAGAAAATCCTAATTCCCTCCAAGAGCAGAGCCATGCCTTGCTGCAGAGCTGGGTTGAGCGGGAAGGCAAACATGCCACAGGTACACGGCATTTTGGTCTTACAGATTTCAATTGACATTTTATTAGCATTTGTCAATACAGTACTTCATATCCTGTAAACATTGCTAATTTGTTTGAAGACAGTGATTGCACTATTAGATTTTTACTTTCGTGCACTCTAGGCAATTGTGTGAACCTGTAAAATTAATCTTTTTTATCTTTGGTTTTGAATCTATGAAATGACTTGTGTATTTATTAGACCTATATTCATACTGTAGATTCAATGTAATCTTACATTTGCAATTTTTAAATAATTTCTTTGTTAATTGAAGGCTTTCTTACAGTATTAATGATAAATCCTTAATGGATAAATCCTCCCACAGAGGACTGTCTGATTAAGAGACTAACCAAGATCAACCGCATGGACATCGTTCATCTTATTGAAACCCAGATGAACAAGTCAGTTCAAGAGCAAACATCTAGAACTTATGCAGAGATAGAGAAGACACTGGATCATAGCGAAGGTAGTAACACCTCTAAACACTCTATTCAGCAACCAGTTTGAAGACTCTACACCAGGCTCTATTTGTGTGTTTGCTTGCACTCTTATTCATCACACGTGTGTGTGTGCTTTTCAGTGTCAGTAGCCCTATCTTCAGTGCAAGAGGATGCAGACAGCCCCAGAGTCGTGAGAAGAGTGGAGTCAGACCGCAGACCACCCCCTGCTGTTTCTGAAGAGGACCTCTCAGTTGCTTCCCTACTGGATATTCCTTCCTGGGCAGAGCCTGTTGGACATACCCACTCAGAGAGCATGCACGGTGACCTGTTGGAGGAGCTCGAGATCCCACAGTAAATTATTAATTTGAAATAACTCCTGAATCTGCAACACACATCTCCAGCATAATGTAGTGTCACATAATTTAACCCGCTTCAACTGACACCCATAACACACACCAGACATGCCATATAGGCATAAAAACATAAAGTAGTCAAAACTGCTGCTTTGGAGGTCAGTGTTTCCTAGCATGTTGACGCAGGGAAATAGAACAGTGCCATATCCTGACGCCACCAATGGTATTTGCCCAACACCCATTGTTTGTGGGTGTTGCCCTTTAGTATTGTTAAATTAGCACTTTGATGTATCACATTCATGCAAAGTCTTATTTTGTGACCTAGCCTTATTTTTGTGTTACAGTGAATTGAATCCTAACCTGTGGACCTCTGAGGATGTAATTACACAAGAACCTACATGTTATGAAAACTCAGAGGAGCAAGTAAGTACACTTCCCACTTCAAAAGAAGCAGCATTGGGGAGCCAAGCAACTCAGGTTTATGACTCCAGAGTGAAAGACCAGCAAGATTGCTGCAGTGTTCATTTCATCAGGTCTTTCCAAGGTGGCATTCAGTGCCAAGTCAAAGATGACTGCAGCCAAACCTTACCATTGAAACAGTGTGGATGTGAAGATGAGCAAGGGCAATCACCTGAAATTCTGAAGTTACCATCATCTATATCTATCAGAGACTTTGGTCTGAGCCTATCAGAGTCAGACCAAGCTGAGACTGACTTCAGTGAGCTTTGTGATGAGTTTAGCTATACACCAGAGCTTGGTAATACAGACGCAGATAAAACCATTGTCCGAAGAGTCTCTAAACCTAGCCTGTTAGCTTTGCTACCAGAGGATCACCAAGCAACTCTGGCCATGACTGAAGATGACACAGATGTAGCTCAAAAAAGCAGGCTCTCTCAGAAGTGTACTGATGAGGTCACAGCCCAATTCTTCAAAGTACTATGTGGTCATGACAAGGTCCCACAAGTCTCTGGTGCGAACATGGGCTTCAAACCCTCCAAGTCAAGCAAGGAAGAAAACATAAAACCCAAAGTATACAGTGATGGGTATCTGGAAAGCATGCCCTTCATTGATGATAATGATGTTGTCCAGTCAATTGAACCCATTATTGCTACAGCTAAATACAGCATGGTGAAACCATTCAAAAATAAGTTACCAAAGACCAATTTGCCACACAGTCTGACAACAGGTGGCGCTGCTCACATGGCTTGTGACTCAACTGATAGGTACCGTAATTGCTGTTCTGTTAGTCCAGACAGTGACCATGTCATAGTCAGGGCAAGGACATCCTACATCTCTGAGCAGAAGACTGCCTCTTCCAGCCTTTTCCTGCCTATCACCCATCTCACACCACAATCACCTGAGCAAGATGTGACATTACCTTCCACTTTTATAGAGTACAGCCCTTTAACCACTGATACTTTGGCATCTGAGAAGATGAGAGAAGATATTGAGTGTGATGAGTTTATGCTTGAAGATGTTTCTCCTGATAGAAGAGCATCTTCACCTGACTCAGTGCCATCTGTCCATGGATATGGATCTTCAGATAGGGATAGCCGACCATCCTCACCAGAATCTCAGGCTTCTCAGTGCAGTTTCTCATTTCTTGAACTCTTGCTCTCAGAACCTATCCGTGCCCAACTTATGAGTCAGTATTGTGATTATTATTTACTATATTCAGGAGGAAATCCACCTTCACAAATACTGACATCAGCTCCTTATACTACAGTTTGTGGTGAGGAAGTGGATCAGGGTAGCCCTTTGACACCAGAATTAGTTGCTTCAGATCACAATCCTCCTGTCCCTGAGGAATCACTCACATCAAATGGTAATCTCACACCAGGTTTGTCAGTTTCACAGTGCAAGCATGTAAAATGTGATTATTTGCAATATTCTACAAAGGCTCCTTCATCTCATCTTGATGAATGGTGGGATGAAAAAAGCACAGATACACCAGATTCACTGACATGGCATATTAAAGCTGAAGAAAGGGCACCTCTGTTTACAACGGCTTTTTCAGAAGCGTATCTTACACATGAAGATGTCAAACGTATCCATAATGCAGATTCAGGCTGTTCAAATGAAACAAAAAAGTCATTTCAGGTCAGACCCCTGTCATCTGAAGCCCCAAAACCGGAGAAGGAAAGTAGTCAATCTTTCCTTGATTACTGGTTTTCTAAATTGACTCCGCAATCTTCAAAAAACATACCATCACCAGATCAGTCAGATAATGATTTAACAAACAGTAAAAAAAACACCTCAGGGCAAGAGTCCATGAATTGGGTGAAAGAATCACTCAAAAGAAGCTCAGATCAAGAATATCACAAACAAACTGTTGAAACGCTTCAGATGTTCGACCAACTACCATCACCCAAACCAATGGTCTTTAACTTGTTGGAGAGATCCAAATACATTTTAGAGTTTCCCAATAAAATGGTTAAAATATCAAAAACAGAGGAGTCCTTACTTGAAACTGCAGTTTTATCAGTTTTTGAACTTGACAAGTTATTTAGTAACAGGTCATTGTCGCCAGAATCCACGTCTTCTGATTTTGACTTTTCACTTTTGCAGGACTGGTTGGAGCACTTTAGAGCATCCTCCCCAGAATCTGTTGCGTCAGTTGAACAGTGCTCTTTGTCTCCTCACATGTCATTTGACCAGATGAAGAGTCAACATTGTAACTATTACTTAAGGTACTCTGAAAGTAGACCAGTATCACCTCTTTCAACACTGTCAGATGTTGAGTATTCCGGATTTTGTCTTGAGGAATTGTTTGACGACAACAGACCAGATTCGCCAGATTCACTTACTTTACAGGTTGCAGCTAAACACACAAGCGTAACTTTAACTGCATCCTCACTGCTTTCTTCTCCAAGTCCTCTTACATATGCAGATGTCGTGCGTGGCATTACACTGGATAAAGAAGCACCTTTTTTTGAAGAAAATACAACATCCCTCAACTTTTTCTCTGAAATGAAGCCATTATCTGCTGAATGCTCTGCTTCAGTACACGAGTCACAGACAAAACTTACC
The DNA here is from genome assembly GCA_002120245.1 of Maccullochella peelii. NCBI lineage: Eukaryota > Metazoa > Chordata > Actinopteri > Centrarchiformes > Percichthyidae > Maccullochella > Maccullochella peelii. The sequence goes on from LKNJ01003386.1 coordinate 9,875, forward strand.
CAGCCCAAACATGACCCTTCTGAATCCATTTCATCAGACACGTATACTAAGGAACATAGGAATAGACACAAGCTTGTCCTTAAGAACTTTATCTCGCATTTGTATGATCCAATGTATATGGGAAAATGTCGTGAAATAGAATAGAGCCACATAGCCCCGCCAAATCTTGTCATTTTGAAAGCATCAAACCAGACTCCAAACCATTACAGGACTCCTCACTATCCCACTCTACAATACTTGATCATACATTAACAGATTCACATCCTGATATGCTGATGCCACCAACTGGAATAGTTGAGACAGTACCCATAGTTCCTTCCTCAAACACAAATGACCATTATTTTTTTGTCAGTCCTCCTCGCTGGACAGCAAAGAACCTAGACTAGATCAGGGAAGACCACACAGGATTAGCCAGTTTTGCACTGAGTTCAGTCACATGCCATCTGTAGAACAAAAATTTGAATGTCATCATGCTGTCTGGCTGAAGGAGTCTTTCCATGAACAAACTCAAGCAAAGAGAGAATTACTGAAACAAAGACCACATGTGCATAAATGGACAAACCCTGAATCACAATTAAAGATGACACACACCCAAGAGTCGTTTCCCAAGAACATGAAAAGAAAATCCATGAGCGAGGACGAGAGCAAAAGTTCCTTGGTGTCGGTAAGAGAGCCCAAGCTCTTGCTCAGCAGTGAATGCAATGTTGCTTTCAAAAGTAATAAACGTGGCAATAAATAAAGTGTGAATGTAGAACTCTTGCCTCAAGCTTTCACTAATAACAACCAGAGACTTCACTGTCTTGCTGTGGCATGTTAGCATTAGAGCACAAGAAACTATCTTTTAGTGAAGCACAACTAATGGAAATTACAGAGTGACCCTGTCTTAGTGGCATGTGCTTCTTGTCCTAGTATGGAAAGTTCTCATAAGCTACATAGATAAAGAGCCAACTAATGGATTTAGTGATACCATTAGACTCCCTGACTTGACTGCTTCAAGCCTAAGGAGATTCCAGTGCCTTATATCTTACCTAGGTGCCATTATATTTTCATTATTTTATTTTTTTTCTAAGATTACAATCTACTGTAGTTCCAAGTTGCATCGCGCTATTTAGATCTTCCTTTAACAGCCATAAAAGTCTAAACGAACCGATGTACTTGCCACAACTAGAGGCATGTGCTGTCTGTTCTGTTTGCCTTCTTCTTTGTAAGGCACAGACTCACACTGTTTTCATAACAAACAGATCACAGATACATATGACTCCACTGGTGCTCCTAATGTTTCCTAATATGACAATGCCCCAGTGGAAGCCATATCCAAAGAGGTTAAATTTAGAATTTATTTCAGTTGCAAAATTAAATGTGATGACATAATTACATGTCTGTAGCTAGATATTGCCTCCCACTACTGCCCTTCTCCCACATTCTGTCATCTAGGCAGGGGACACAACACCACTGGTTGGTTGTGTTGATTGTATTATTTTCACCTGGTGTAGTTGCGTATCATTTTTACAAAAAATATTGCAATAATGTTGCAATAATTGCAGAATGGCAGCAGAACAAACAGTAGTAGCATTTGACTGTGGCAAATACTGTAAACTGGTGGGTTTAGCATTTTCATGGGAAGTGCAGTGTTTCCTCCCCTATTATGACAGGGCAGCGACCATTTACTTTAAATGCGTGTAAAATGATGCATGTCCACCTTCATGTTACACCAAATCCTAATTTTAACTGAAGTTCATTTGTACCCTGCTTTTATTATTCTAAAATTATATTGTGTTGTCAGTGATGTTCTCAATGTAATATCTCCAAACATGCTATTATCAAGAATATTTCATAAATATCTTAATTTTTCAGCATCTTAATCAGTCATTACATGCATTTAATGCATTTTAAATTGTATATGGTCTGTTAGATAAAATGTATTAACATATATAAGATACAATGACCTAAATGCAAGTGGGCTACAAGTGAATTTTCTCATTTGAGACACTACTCTCATGTATAAAACCAGAGCCTGTCCTTGACAAATGCATGCTTCATTTTACTCTTCCTTTCACGACCAAAAGAAATCACAAATCTTCATCTTCATCATCATGTTTGTTTATAATTTTCTCCCACTCCATTGTATCATTTCTTGCAGGTATCAACATCATCTTCCAAGACAAATCTTTCAGAATCTTCAAAACAAAAAAATGTTCATTTAGGACGTCAGGTCTTTCCAACCGAAACACCATCCTTGGCACACAATTCAAACACACTTTCCACTGAAAAACAAGAATTACCAATTCCAAGTACCTTTGACCTAAGTAAAACACAATCTAAAATCACATTGACCAATCAAAGTAGCTCACCACAGGAAAAAGATGAAAATCTGTCATTCCCCAAACAAAAATGTGGCTTAGCTAAACCAAACTCAGTGACCCCAGACTCACTCTGTCAAACAACTCAGGACAGTCCAGATGACCAAACCATCATGTCCTCGGAGTCCACTCCAACACCACCAGGATCTGGGTCACCTCAGCTTGACCAGCTGCTGTCAGATCTGGAGGAGATGAAACTTAAGTTTAGACCAGAGACACTTTACCCACCTCTGTCAGAATCCAGTGATGAAAGCCCTGAAGAAGATCAAATTTACAAGTTTAAAGACTTTTCACCTGAAGATCGATGCCCTGCAGAAGATAGTGGTACCCTAAGAGTCAGCGCGTCCTCTGATTTACATTTTGCGGAAGATACTAACCACACAAATGTAGCAGTCACAGAACCTGCACATTTCCAGACATCCATTCGAGATGAACCTGAAGTAGTCTCAGTCACTCCTGATATAACAAATACCTCTGAGACAAGTGTACCATCAATCCTTGGTAGTTGTAAAGATAGTCCTGTATCCCCTACTGAGCCTCTTTCAATTCCAGAATATCCCCAAAGATTTTGTGAAGTGATGGAATCGTCACTGAACTCAAGTTCTCCTTTGGACATATTTCAGTCCAGCAAATATGATGAAAATGCTACTGAGACATTTTCTTCAGAGTGTTTCCCCAAAGCAGTAGCAAAGATTCAATCTGACCTACCTGAGGAACATCTTCTAGATTCTACAACTGGCATTCGTAAAAGTCAAGAAGAACTTGAATCAGCTATATCATCTTATGACTCAAGGGGTGTGACAGAAGAAATATCAACACAGTGTATTCAAAATCAACTTCCAAATTTTTGGGAGGCAACTTCTGTTGAAGCCACTTGGAGTGAAGATTTCTCTTCTCAGTCTCTTTCTGATATGACTCCGGGGACAGTTACATCTGCAAGACATTTTAGCTTTGCGGAACTGATGCCGTACCCCTCCCCAGGGAACTTGGAGACATCCTCAGATGAGGATAGGACAAGGACCAGTAGACAGCATTCAGAAGAATCTCTGACTCCAGTAGACTCTGAGTATTTTGCCTCTCAGACCACTCCAGTTAAACCCAAAGCAGAGATGACTTCATCAACCTCTGATGAGGAGTACAGCATCCCACCTGGGTATGCAGATATCTCTTCTACCACAACCATCTATACCCACATGCCTCCAGAATACACAAAAGTTGTGCATAGTGGTGTGGACAGCCCAACCTTTGAATACTCTGACCCAGAGCCTTACTTTGACTGCAAACAGGCTGCGTCAGATTTCTCAGAGACTGAGCCTGATGACCCTGAGACAAGCACTAGGTTAAGTGGGGATGAGCCCCAGGATCAACTCAGCTACCCTAGAGTGCTAGAAAATGTGAATCAAAGAGTCCTGTTGTCCTCTGGAAGTGAAGATTATGAGGATGCTCCTTTTGTCCATGAGCCTCTTCATAATGTACAGGAAGAGACTGAAGAATTATTACACTATTCAGAAGCATCCGATGAAGAATTCACCCTGTGTGAGGCTTCACAACTGCCTCCTGTCTGTGAAATTGGGGCATATGATGATACTGATAAAAATCTGACAAGGGTAAGATGAGATTTGGTAAACCACCCCAACCCCAGCTTTTCCCAGAGCTGAGCTTAACCAAATACTATATTTGCTTCATAGAGGAATGACTGCTAACCCTCTGGCCACATGGATGGGATCTAAAACTCCTCATAACCCTTATTTTGTTATGATTTCAAATTTCACCAGTCCTAACTCAGCATGTAATTTGCTGCCTGTAACCAGCTGTATCACTTACAGTAATAACATAAGCTACATGTTTTGTCATAGCAATAAGCACATTCATTCTTTAACTAAGTAAAAGCATGGTATATTTTGCAAACGTTTTTCCAAGTTACTGACTGGCATGTTGTACTTTCCAATGTAAGATATGAAAATTCATTGTAAAATACTCAAACAATGGAAAGTGCACCATATCACTCTGCTTATTGCTTGCTTTGTTGCAAACATAGCATTCATATATTGTCATTCATTAAATCATAATGGATTTGTGTTGCTTGGTCAGGAGATCACCGCAGAGCTCGGATCAATGTCAGAAAGTTCAGATGATGAATTTTTGACCACCAGAATAGTGCGAAGGAGAGTTATCATTCAGGTATCTGATTTAGCATGATTGATGGTGTTTTAAATGAGCATGGAGGGTGTGACTTCCAGAGTGCAACTTTAACCAGGCTAGGTCTTCACTGTCAAGTTAAAATATGTACTGTCTTATTAACCCTAAGTGTCATAAAAAATTGTGTTTGAAGATTAATTTAGGTTTTATAAGAAACATGCCACTTGATTTGCATAGATGGCTGAACCTCATGGAGGTGTTTTATGCTGCTGTGAGCACTTCATTGTTGGTTTATTTGACTACCTAAACTTTTTTCCTTGAAAATGCAAGTTTGTTTCCTGTATCCCACTATTCTCTCACTGATGTAAAATGCAAGTTTTATCCCGTAAACATCACACTGACCAAGTTAGCATTCCTGAATATTGTTTGTCTTGTTTCCCTTATAGGCTGAAGAAATGCCTGACCTCCCCACTCAGTCAGTTACGGAAGAAAAGTACAAGGATGAAAATGGACACATTGTTGTCAAAAGGGTAAAGCAAGATTCTATATAAGCTCTCGTGCACATATCACACGACAGTGTTTAAATTGGAGCCAGTAACAGCCAGTAAAGCTTAGCCAAGCAAATTTGTGCAGCAAAACCAAAGGCTCCTTGTTGAACTGTTGCTCCTTTTCATTCAGAGATAGCAAATTATGTGTTTAGTTACCTTTTTCTTCACCACCTAATGGTCTTTGAACACATGATCTTCCTCAGGTTACCCGTAAAATTATTCGCAAGTGTGTTTCCGCTGATGATGTGGAGCCTGCAGAGGTGTCATTAGAAGGAGGTCCTCAGGGGTCCATCAGTATGGCAGAGGGAGATGGATACTCTAAGGTGGTGAAGCGGACTGTAGTGAAGAGTGAGGGAGACCACACAGAGGTGTGTGTTTATTATCAAATCTCTTTGGAACACAATATACCAGACACACCAACATTTATAATGGAAGTAGTAAACAAAGGACCATTAATTACTAACAATTAATAACAAACTAATTACTTTTTCCTCTGACCTAGGTAACATTTGCTGAATGTGAGGGTTTCTCAGCATCAAGGCAGGAGACAGCTGAAGGTTGTAAGGTCAGTCACGTAGAAAGAACAACGGTGGTGCAGGGTGAAAGGACAATGACACACCAGGGTGATCCGTCTTTGGCCTCTGACCTCCCCTCAGCCCAAGATGACTTCAAACAGGTTTGTCACCATTATTCCCTACTCAGACTTAGCAGCTTATACATGCCTACCTGATACACTGTATGTGATAGGGCCTTTTATTTTTTTAGAAATTTGCACAAAAAGAAATACTTGAGGATAGCAGCACAATATTGTCAACATACTGTAGCTCAACTACAGTCCTTAGAAAGGATGTGCATATGGAGAGGTACCAAGTCTCTGGTTTTTGTTTTCATAATTAAATCATGCCAAATTAAGTGAACACTGTTTTCTCCTTTTCATGCCACCAGGCGCTAGGTTATATAAGTGGTATTAGCAGAACAGAGCTCCCTCATGTGGTAGAGAGAGAGACTGTCAAAGAAGATGGAACTGTTGTCAGGAGGTGTGTGAGTGCTAGAGTGCACTTGTTTGACTGTGTATGTTTGTGTGTGTGACTACTTTTATTTTGTGAGTGTGATTTCTTAAAATGACAGCCATAATGTAGGTTTATTAGTTTTACTAATATTGACTAATGTTTGTGAATGTTGCTATCATTATCCACTTAGTCAATCAATCAAAGAGAGATAACATACAATGAACCTGATGAGATATGTGTTTGCAATTTTGTCATTTACCAAATCTAATATCTGCTATACTAATAAAACTGTTGGCCCATTGCTGTCCTGTGCATGCAGTTTGAATTTAGTGGAACAATTGTGCTGCTTGCATTCCATAACATTAGACTGTGGTTCAGTTCATGGGTGATTTGGTAAATCATAGTTTTATTCTATTAATTATATTTTGTTATTTCTATTATTAATTTTTTTGTGTTTACTGTGTACTATTATGTATTGTGAAACCTTAAGCCTCTCAGAGAGGACAAGCAAAAGCTGCATGTGCTGTATGTGTATTCCACATAATCGAGCTACACAGGAGACAAAGCAACACAGAGGTAGTCTGTTCAATTTCACGTGCCTCACTGGTGGACAGATATACAAACAGGTGTTCACAAAGCAAAGTAAAACCCCAAATAAAATAAGTGGAGAAACATAAATACAGATTCTTCCATGTTGGGCAGGGGTCCATGAAAATGATATAAATCATATGCTATGGCCTTCGCAGTCAGCAGATCTCATCCCAATTGTCAAGGTCCGGAGACATGGGGAATCTATGCCAAGGAGCACTGAAGTTGCATTGGCAGCTCATTGTGGCCCAATACCTTAAAAAGAAGTCACTTTATGTTGTTTTTTTCCTTGAAATTGTCGCCCATCTTTAGTTCTTGATCATTAGCCTGTTTAAAGTGTTTTATAACATAATCTTTAGGTTTCTGCGGCTAGAAAGTAGGTATAAAGTTGCTGTGCCCGTGATCAGTTTCTCTCCCATAACATATCTTACAAGTATAGCAACAGCAGTTCCTTCAATTTAATTTCCACAGAGCCTCAGGTGCATTGTTTGAGTTTGCTGACCTGTCTTCCTCTGCTTCCTCCTCCACTCCCTCCTTGCTCTCTAGGGCCCACATGCGTAAAGGTCGCACCCTCAGACAAACAGTGGTGAAGGGAGCTGGGCAGCGCAAACAGGTCCTTCTAGAGCAAGTGGACAACCCCAGAAAAGGGTCAACACCACATGATCTCCAGCAGCATCTCCACCAGCTCTTTCACCGCTACTACGAAGAAGAAAAGGAGGACAACAATGAAGATGAGGAGGAGGAAGAGTAGAAGAATGTGTAACACTCTCCCCCACTCCCTGGCTCTGCCTATACTAGTCCCCCCTAATCCTATGCATTAGCCACATGCAATCCCAGTGTGCACCACGGCAACTCAAAGCTACCACAGTCTTCCCATTTAAGTCCTCGAAGATTACCGTTCACAATTTGGAGTTTTCTTCCCTGGCTTATATAATGTATTCACGATTTTCTTTTCATGTTCTGATGTTGTTTTGCCTTTTTGTGACCAAAGAAAGCCTTCTTGTTGTTTTCCTGATTAATTTTACTTTCCATGTCAGAATTGTCTTTGATATTTTTGTCTTGATGCTGTGGTAGAGCAACAAAAAAAACAAAGCAACAAAGAAGACAGAGGGATACTATTCACGTCAACTAACTCACAAACCTCCTGAAGGTAAAGAACACTTTACCTGCAAAATACTGGTACTGCTCTCTGAGTAGGTGCTTGAACTGAAAGACAATATCTCACAGTGCACTGCCTCTCAAAACCAGAGTTTCTCAGATATTCCATACTTAAAAACTGTCTCACTCACTGTACTAGCCTCTCCGCTCTATTGATTCAGGTGGTCAAGATGTCACACAGAGAAAACCAGACTGTATCGTCACTGAATCTAACTGCTGCTGCTGTGTTTTGTGTAGGCTATGTGTAATCTGTCTTTGGGAATTATATATTATCTATAATATAGACATTACTGACATCAATAGCCTAGGAATTAATAATCACTCATGTGAAGTAGAGCAGGCATGACTAATCAACAACTGTCATTATGATCCTAGCTTTGACTGCTTTGTAGTTCCATGGATTGCCCTTCTGCCTCTCTTTCCCTTCCGTGTGTCTTTCTTTCTGTGTTATTATGTGTAATTCAATTTGGGGTTTTATTTTTGCTTTTTCTCTTAAATTGTTGGTCTTGCTGTATGAATGATGAATGTGCGATTGAGGTTGTACTGTACTGTATGTTTGAGTGTGTCTATTCATGTGCTGAATTAAATACTGCATTGTCAGCTCGTTTGAAGAGGGTGTTATTTTAGGCTGATTTTAACTGTTTGAAGATGTCTTATTTTAGAGAGTTTTTTTTTTGTTTTTAATTATTATTTTGAGTTTTCTAGTAAGTATAGAGAACATATTTAATCTTTGTTTGAATGTCAGTGAGAGGAAGTCCCTCAGAATTTGCCGCTGGTGAATAAGATCATCACAGCTGTTTTAGAGACACTTGTGTGATATGACATTTGTGGTAAGGTGATCAGGTGTTTCGGCTTTATTTTGTTAAACTTTATTAGTTTATCTTTTGAACGAGAAAATGTATTGGACCAGGTGTTTGCAGTTGTGTGGTGTGTGTTTGTGAGTAATGAGTCTGTGAGAGTGTAGTAAACGAGTGTGTGCCAGTTTCTGTCAGCAAAGAAAAAAAACATTTATTTTACACAAACCGCATTTGCACTCCTGAATGTCAGGAGGGAACACCTCCATGCTTTTTGTGCACAGGATATGAGGTACAGTATATCTTAGCGACAGAGTGAGTCTCAATTTGGTGGGACAGATGATAAATGCAAGATAGTGTTACACCAGACAAGCGTAATGAGGCAGGTGGAGAGCTTAAATATGCCAATATTTACAGCTCTGAGAATTCGCTACTGTATGTATCTACAACATGTAATGTATTTATTTCACTATCACTGTTTACTTTGTGATTTAGAAAAATGTAAAATGCAAACTAGTGGAAGTTCACTGTGACAGGTATGCTTTTAATCTGAAGAATCAGCATCCCTTTTCTGTGATGATGATGACAGTTATATACATATACAATGCATATATATATATATCTATAAGGGCATGTATTACTGTATCAAAATTCAAAAAGACAAAAACAAAATGGCTGCAGTGTGTCTATGGCTGATAGAGAATAAAAGTCTACAAATGTAATGTGTTGTATCTTGTTATATCTTGTGAATTTGTACAATTTCACTTACTATAGTAACTCAAACATAGAATGCAATACCAGTGGTGCTACAAAACACAGTGTGTACTGTAGGAAAACTCTAAATGTATTTAAAAAAAACTTACATAAAACACAAAAGGGCAGGTTTTTAATCTTTAATCCACTAACTGCTGCTCTGACAGCTGGACATAAGAGAAGAAGGGCAGGTCTTGTTCTGTCCTGAGTACTAAGCAGACCTGGTGCTGCTCCAAGCTGGGCCTTAGAGGTACTGCAATAGTGGAGGAATCTCAGTAGCAGTAAGAAATTTGATATAGAAATATGACAGATTTAATAATAGAATTGAATAATTATGTTTACATTATGCAGTTTCACAATTCTAAAACATAAAAAGACCTTATATATTATAATCCATTTAATGCCAAGCCAGCAGGCTCAACCATTCCATAATGCTGAAAGTACCACATTTATTAAGACACTCAAATCAGTTGCTTGGGAAGAAATGTCACTTAATATGAACAAGGCAGCAGCCATGTCAGGGGGGGGAAGAGAAATAGACATGCCATTCATGCACAGGCCGGGGTGAAATCCACCATTTTGGAGGAGTTGAAATCATGCCATTAATATCCTCATTTGGTTTTGCACCCTTCAACTGACCTGCCTTTAAATACATAATTAATAATTATGTTTAAATGTTTACACTTTTACAAAAAGCCCTTTTTTTGCCATGTATGCAAACCACATTTGTCCCCAGTTACCGTATATCTATCTATATATCGATATATATATAGATATATATATATATAGATATATATATCTAGATATATATAACCATTTTACTATAAGGGAGTCAAACTGCTGGTTTAAAGTGGTTTAATTAAAGTTTCATTTAACACTTATAAATTCCTTTTGGACTAATATACCATGCCTGTATATCCAAACTGTGTATTATGACGATAAAGTAAAGATCACAAAGAAATATTTCAAATAATTAACACAAGTCTAAAACACAACTGCAGCTCCACTCCACTCCACGCTAAGGCAATAATGATCAACTAGCAACACAAAACAAGTTAAAACTCATTAATTATCACACCTTTTAGCTGATTTATTTATTTCTGTAACATGTTAAGCCATCCATTGCCGTGCTGGCAACAGATGCACACCATATAAGGAGTGGTGCATTGCGTTGACATCATATGTTTCGTCAAAAGAAATGTTTCTCATATTTTCCCCTTAAAAAAGAAGAGACCAGCCAATTGAAAAGAGCAAACAGTAAGGATGACGAAGACACTGGCATTGTCCTGCTGTGGTAAGGAGACCACTGGCTGGTAGAAGCACTGATCATCACGGAAGACATCCCAACTTTTATTACAGTCCAGCTCTTCATTGCTATCTTACCACCTTCTTGTCTGACTGCTACATTCTTCAATCCAATGCTTTAACGACGCTTTCAGACTTATTATCCCAACCGTCAGGTTAACACTTAGCCTGACTGAAGGCAGAGACTATAATGCCTGTGCTCCATCTTCATCATCTCCACCTTCTCTGTGCAATTGGCAAAGTAACACACTGGAAATGACAAAGATAAAATGACAGAAACTCTACATACAGTCATACAATACAAGTACAAACATTATGAAAAATGAGCTTGTTTTCTTCTCATTTTTATACAAAATGTAAGGGGTGCTTCAGCAACCAGGAGTTTATTTTTCCTCCTCTTGGATATGAGGTTTTGATAATTACGCTGGATGTTTACCATAACTGTGGTATTGTTTTTACAACAGTTCAATGACACTGGAGGATATTAGAAACATTTGGGACAGGACTGATGCACAACATTAACAAATGCAAACAAACAAGTCAGTGATTCACAAATCAAACAGAAGATATTATAGTTTCATATGATCTTACTTACAATATTCCCCCCATGCACTACACAATAGTCTTGAATTTTCATATATTACATATATGCTACATTCTCTTATTTCTTATTTCACTGATATAAAGGCAAACATATCTCAATGCAAAGTGTAAGCTGCTCTGCTTTTCTTTACATTTAAATTAGTATTATAGGTTGAAATCGGACAATTCAAACAGTATGACTTAGCTCATAGCAAACATAAATGTAGCTCATAAACTGGATTTTACGTAAACTCTTAATTCCTCTGATACCAAGAATAGCAATTTCAATGTTTGTTTTTGTTTTAATCAACAATCACAATGTATATACATCACCAGAACTAAAGCAAGCTCAATTTTAACATTCTGATCTTCCAAATGTTTTAGTATTGCACACACATAAATACACATAAAAATACAGAACTAATTTTTGGGAGAGGTTACAGTAGTAGATTTTTAAACATCTCTATTTTATATTTAAAATGCATACCAAAACATCTTAAAAAACAAACAAAAAAATGTTGTCAATATGTTTGTTTCATAATGTCCAAATACTGTGTGCAGCCACCCGGTGGTGGTTTCGAATGATGTCCATTAATAAAATGCCATAACAGTAAAATGTAGTAATACTTGTCTCCTGTGCGATGTCATGTCCTTATAGAAGGGCCAAAGGTCAGAGAGCAGTCATGGGTTGGCTAGTTGACTGCTCTCTAGATTTGCTGATGGGATGTTGTTGTTTTTTTCCATTTTTTTGACCACATGTTGATATTCCATTAACTGCAAAGACAGAGAGAGAGCGAGAGAGAGAGAGAGAGAGAGAGAGAGAGAGAGAATATTAGCGTGAATGTATACCGACAGGATACACCGTGCACTGAAAATGTTTACTGTGTAAAGAAGACATCATCAGACCTGTAGATATTTTTTCACAGCAAATATTAGGACATCTAAGATCTGGGAAAACACAGGTGTGATTAATAACATTAAAAGGCCCTGGCACAATACCATTGTACATGCTGGCTCTCTGGCATTACTTGCTGGGAATATCCTTTACACACCTATGGTCCACCCATACAGGTGTTTTCAATTATTTTGTCTAATTAGACCTTGTCTCTGGAATGTGTATGTGTGTGTGTGTGTGTGTGTGTGTGTGTGTGTGTGTGTGTGCACAGACTCTGCTGTAACTTTTGTTGCACCTGTTAAGGTGGGATAACTTACACCTTCATGATTCATATTTGTTCATGGTCAAGTTTGGTGACCTCAGGTAATGCTCAGCATAACTCTTCCTAACGTTTACCAGGGCAGAAGTTAAATTAGCAAGAATGAGTGAAAAGACCTGCATGTGTTTGTAAACAATAAATAGAAAAGAGCTGTCATTAATGTGATAGGCTCCACCAAACAGCAATTGTCCAATCATAGCTAAGCAACCGTAACTAGGCCCAGCAGGACTGTTAAGCTTTGGATTTCTCCACATGTTGAAGCAATGTGCTTACGCCGTATCTCATGAGTTTGGAGGGTGCTGTCTACTTTTTTTTACCTCTCTATAGCAAAAGTATTATATCATGCATGCAGCCATCAAGTACATATTTAAAAACCCTTTTACAGGTTCTCGTTTAAAACGAGTCAGCTGGAAACAATAAAAAGTCAGGTGGAGACTGAGTTTTAGTGTTTGCTAGCATTTGCTTAAGCTAGCTAGCTACGACTGATAAAATCTGTCGTCATTCTAGCTGTCAAAATCTATGCATGTCAGCTAGAAATGAGAAGCCTGGGAAAATACTGGGAATTTTGGGTGGTAAATCTGCTCGCTATATAATTGTAAACTGCATTATATGCCGTGATAGAATGGAAGATTAAATGTATAGCAACAGTAACTAAGGGGCAGGGCTTGGCGGCCTACATCACTGTAGCAAGGTGAGAAGGTAAACCACTGGAGGTCAGCAAAAACAAGATCTTCAGCTCCTAGTTTCTCTTTAATCAAGGTGTCTGCTGTGTGTTTCTTACTGTCTCTTACTGGGAGGGGATGCTGGGCGAGCCAGAGCGGTGGAAGTGGATGTTCTGCCACTTGCCGTCGCGGCGGTGCCACACACGGGTCTCCTCAGACTGCATGGTGCGGGGCAAACCGCTGCCATCCATGTACTGGGTCAGTCGAATATAGGCAATACATGCTGCATTTTCCCCAATTAGATGCACATGTGGGTTCAAGAGGATGGTGTGCACCGGCTTATTCCCTTTGGACAGGGCTGGAAAAGAGACAAAATGGCTGATTACAGAGAGCAAATGTATCATGTATTACATGAATATGATGGGTATCATCCTGTCACTTTCTACACTGTGCTGGGTGAGGATGGTTTAAGAAATTCTAATACAGCTGCATGACTGTTCAAAAACATAACACTGACCCTACCTTAGAAGGAACGCTAACTGAAAATATGAGGAACTAAGTCTCCATATGTTGACGTTGGATAGTGGACAAGCACAGGCCTGCCAAGTGATTGAGGTTTCTAGGACATATCTGGTTTATCTATTTTTACCTGAACTGAGGACATTCTGCCATTTATAGCAGTCATTATTCATTAGTGATTTTCTGCTCCAAGGTTAGTCCATAATCACAGCCATGACCTTGTAGTTTACCAGGAAACATGAACTGTAAACTGATAGGACTGAATATTGATCTAAAACAAACAATTTAGCCTATACCCACTAATTCACTATTTACCATTATCATCTTCCATACAAACAACATGCTCAATACCCCTTTCGCTGTGTTGGGGACCTTTGTTATATCTATTTCTATTTGCATTCTATATTGTTTCAACCAAATCGATTTGAAGCAATTAAACAGATTTTTGTGCAGAAGTTAAGGTATTTTGTCTCTCTCTGTACATCATGTGTTTGTTTCCAGGTCTGGCTCTACATCATCTGCCCACTAGGTTATCGCAGTGAGTTCCCTGCACATCTGCTTCCCATCAACTGATTATGCTTGTGAGCTGCCTCCACAGCTGTTGCTTATTGGCTCATTATTCTGCATGCATATATATACTATATGTGGCTGTTACGAGAGGGAATTTGTTGTAGTGTGTGAGATATTCTAGTTACATTGTATGTTACTACATATGTTGCTGATGTTCTGGGCACAAGTTACATTGTGGGACAAAACCTCACTTAAAAATTGAGTAATTTTAGTATGCATGCTGGCTTCTGCAAATATACTTAATTTTGTCCTTTTTTCAGTGACCATGCTACATACTCAGAATACAGTTAGAATGAATGTATAGTGTGTAATTTTGGTTCCATAGTTGCAATGTAACTGTTTTCCAGTTAAAAAAAAGTTCTCTCCACTGAAAATCAAACAGGAAGTTTTCCCACTGCTTTGGAGCAAACGATACATGCATTAGATCATTCAGCATATCCTGCCAATGTAAGCAAGGATGTTTATAATTAATCTTTAAATCTCCAGAGCAGCAGGAAAACTGATTTCAATAAACAATACAAAACTCTTAATGCTTCCAGGGGCCAGATTCTCTTTTTCAGCACTTAGTTTGGATGTGGAACCAGCTGGCGACTTGAACTGCTCTGGACAACAATGGCAAACATTTCACATTGTGACAAATCCCCTCTAAAGTGAATGATTCTGTTGGTCTCTAATTAGCTATTTTATTTATCTATTTTGTAAAACAGTTTCAGACCACACACAACTGCCCTTATGATGCCAAAATGTGTTTTTTTCCATAATAAATGTTTTTTAACTCACCATTCTCAAAGTAAAAGCGATGGAAGTCATGCCCTTCCACCAAGTTGCCCAGGGCCTCGGGCTCAAAGGAAGTTAGACCAGGATCACAAATCTTCCTGTGACACCAAAAAAAAAAAAAAGAATCAGCAAGGGAAGCAAGCAAATCAGTATAGTCAGTTAGATGTTACTGTAACAAATGCAGAGAGAAAGACACTTACGCATAGGCCTCAAAGTCTCCATTGTTGATAGACTCAATCAACTGCTCAGTGACTTTGATAATTTCCTGTTTACGGGCTATAACACAAGATCACAAAACATCATCAACCACACAAACTGATGTAAAAACTGCTAGTTGTTACTGTATTTCAGGCAAATGTAGGTCTGAGTGCGGATAAAGGAAATCTGACATCAAATCAGCTTCAAATGGGTTCTAGTCTACGAATTAGCAGGATTTCAAAGTTATTAGAAATGGAAGGCACTCAAAAAGAGTATTTCACATTGTTTTGAGTAACAATAACAAGAAAGCCTCCCATGACTAATAGTGATATCAGGCAGAAAAATGCAGGATGACACGATTCCTTTCACCCAACAAAGCTCGAAATGAACAAAGACAAACCAATGCTCAGATGCAAGTACTTGCTACAAAAGCAATTTTAACTAAGTAATGTTGACAGTTACCTTTATTGTTATTGGTGCAGGCTGGGGGATATTAAAAAAATTACTTAATTTGTGCAACAAAAAGACATGTTAAATAGTAAAGAAATATATAAATCAGTGCTTTAGCTCCATTGCCTTCACAGCCATAAGCTACAACACTGTGTGTGTATGTGAGTCAGCTTTTCACTCTGTGAGTGAATGTTTGGGTAAGTCAGAAGAGAAGGCAAATAAGGGAGTGAATAGAGTATCTGTATATACAAGACACGAATATACAGCAGGAGAGCATTTTCTTCAAATCAAATACTGAAGAATAAATTGGACAGAAGAAGCAGATATTTAGGGGTCAAGAACAGAGGTTATATTTCACTGGAGAAGGGAAAGACCAATAATCTCAAATCACAGACTATATGAAACACCAAGTTATCTAAGCCAAGGAAATGATTAGGATGACAGGATTTGAGACACTTTACACAGAGAGATCACTTTCCTCCAGTGATGACTGGGTAAAAGGAAGGGAACAAAACAGGGCATCTCCCCCACTGTGGAGGGACTTACTCTGAACTGAGGAGGTGGGAGTCTGTCTTGAGTCAGACATCTGCGAGGAACGGCTCTTAGAGCTCAAGATACCGCTCACTAAGCTGCCCAGGCGAAGGGCTGTCAGAGGTTGCATGGATGGGTGTGTAATTGGGTGTCAAGTGTGTGCGTTGGGTGGGGGATGTAACAAAAGAGAGAATTTGAGGCATAGGTTAGGAATTATGGGGGGAAAAATTATTTTGAACAAAACATAAGAAAGGGGAGAAAAAAGTAAAAAGGAGAACCATTTAGTAATACTGAAAACATAAAGAGGTATACAAAAAAAACTGAAAATCAAGCAGTGTTAACCAATTTCAGCATCAACCTCAGATATAAGATGGGAGAAATGCGAGGGAGGGTAGGACAGAAAAAGAACAGGGCGGACTGCATTTTGCAAGAGAAGTTGACAGCCAAAGGGGGGGGTTGCAGTTGCTAACTTGCAGTGTATCTTAACTGCGTTGCAAAACAGAATGAAGAAAAACATACAAAGGAGTGATAAGTCTGATTGGTAACGGTGAGGACCGACTGCTGTAACCTCACAGTGTAGGTGAGAACTGTAAGTAGGTAAACCAGACAAAAACACAAGTTTCCCTACCTTTTACATCCTCATCCTCTATGGTGGTGTTGGCACTCTCAATGGACTCCTGACAAAGAATGACAACCTACAGATTTTGTATATGTAATACATGTATCGATAATGATATAGCACAATTTATGTTTAAAATATCAATGAATGAAAAGAAAAAACATTTAAAAAGAGGGGGAAGAGGGATGACATGCAAGGACCATGGCAATTTTTTGCCAAAACAGTACAAGATAAGGGCTTTTTACAGTTGGTGTAGGTTGATACTATTGTTATTCATTGTAATTGCAAAAGAAAGATGCCTAAAGTACAGGAGCAAACAGCTTTGATATTATTAAATGCAACTAACAATGAGAATGGTGGTTTTGTTGTAATACCTTATTTCCATCGACAGGGTTATGGATCACAGTTGTCTGTGGTTCCTGAAGAGAACAAATAACAGAGAACTTGTGTGAAGAAATAACTAAAGAAGACCAGAAAAGGTATGATGGCACAAAAACTGTAGGAAATGTGTTTGTGTGTATTTTCAGAATTTGAAGGTGGTCTACCACTTATTTTGATCTGTCTGTCTGTCTGTCAAAAAATACATACATACACTAATCTATGCATCTACTTATTACAATGCCTCTGACATCAAATAAAAAATAAACCCTTCTTCAATCGCCTGTGGCCACTTGTTTTTCTTTCTTCATGCTTTTATCTCCCTTCCTGCTTTGCATTGTTGCTCAATGTCTTTTTCGTGTCTGCTTTTCTCTCGTCAGCCCTCAACAGTGTCCTGCCTTGGTAATCAGATGTCTGGGCTTTTGTGGAATCGATCCTGATGACCAGCTCAGCCCTTCTAATCACTCACCCCGATTACAGTAGATTATAACATCAGCAGCCTGAATCTGTGTGTGTGTGTGTGTGAGTGTGTGTGCATCATGATGGAAATAGAAAGAAGGAGAAAGAGAGAGAGAGAGAGAGAGAGAGATATGCCATGTGCCTGTGTTCATGCGTAATCTTCTTGACGGCAAATGGGGGGACAGAAAGCCTTTGACATCATGCAGAGCAGCAGTCATGTGGCCTGACGTAGACAGCCAGTCAGTAGACACCATGCGCAAGCCAATGAGTGAAGGCCAAATCACATGGGAACATAGCATCATAATGAACCTAAGGAGCCGACATCCTCACACTCCAAATATGCACAGACAAATATGAGTAGCAAACCCAAAACAACTCTCTTTTACTATCAAATGCGAAACTGATAGCACTAAAGTACATTTCGTGATATGAGGGGAGCAGAGCACATGCATGGTGTAGGTGTATAAAGAGAAAGGAGAGAGGAGGAGTTCTTGCAGAGGAAAATGAGGAGGGGGGGGGGAGATAGAGGTTGCCCCTAATTACAGATTTAAAACTACACTAGTCAAAGCCCAATCCAAACGTGTGTAAAGGCTTATTGTTTCGGCCCAACATTAGCAATATACAGATCCAGCAAATCAAAACTGGCCAAGCTTTGTATGCCTCATACATGCTCTGATAATTCAGATAAATGAATGAACACATCGATCTGAATTATGAATACTTTATCTTTCATGCTTAGCTGTATCAAATATGCCGGAGCTGGGACATGCTGCGCAGCCACAAAAGCTTTTACACACTATTTCATTCAGGGATAGCCTAACGTTGAGCTAGACATCTGTTTCACCACCCATTATATTATCTATACTCTTATACGTCTGGTTAAGAATTTAAATCTTATCAAGCAAGGATGAGATCAAACAGGAAATTATCTGAAGGGTGAACCTCTACCTCCTTCACGGTGGGGTTTGAGGTGGGGAGGTGTAGAGGTTTTGTGGATGAAGGTACAGGTGTAGGTGAGGTTGCTTGTGTGTATACCAGAGCAGGGGCAGGGCCAGTGTCTTTAGGACTGGTCACTGTGTTGGCTTTGTTGTTGACCTGCAGGGGGCAGTGTAGAGGGTACATGATACACATACACACACTCTGGCTACAGTCTATTCCAAAGAGATCATCCCAGCTCATGTGTCCCAGCGATCTGATGTTACTGAGTGTTACATTGTTACCAACCAAGACCTCTAAATGAAACGTGTGTACTTTATAAACACACTTAAGCATAAAGAGCAAGGCAGGTATATTGAGGAAAGCAGTTAAACTGGGCTGTGTCGAAAGTAGAGACAAAATATTAAAAGTGGTTGGAGGGAAACTGTTTTAGTAGGTAACACAATTTGATTGAATTCTCAACAGCTAAAAGATACTGTCAGTAACAACATAGGGGAGATCAGGAGACAGCAGTTTGAATTTATTTTTGACCACCCACCCTGTCGGATAAGGTAGTAAAACATTTATTCAATAGCTGACCAATAATAGAATGGGAAACTATGCCGACAGACCCTCCTCCAACTTCAAACTTTACTCTATCCCTATGATTGTAGATATGCATTGGTCCAACCATCTATTGAAGGACAAAAAAATAAAAATTGCATAATCAAAATACTGGGCAGGACTGTAATTTTCACTGAATTAATACACAATTAACACACAAGAAATTATATGTAATTGGTTCAATTTTGACTCTAATGTCAATGAGGACTACATTGGATGGGGTCACATGGATGAGAGATAAACTTCCTGCAATGGATCTCGTAGCATTACATATTGTAGGCCTGAGTAAGACCCAAACACAGTGACGCTGATTCAAACAATGTATGCAGAGGTCCAATCTCAAATCAACTTATATACTAAATCAGGCACACAGAATTAGTCAGTCAAACAAAGTTCTCAACATTGTACGTGCTTGCAGATATGCACACACACACTTCTGCATCAAGTATTAATTCAGATTGGGCCACAAACACACAGAGAAACTAGGATAGAGCACATCAGGGGCTCTAAGGTTAAGATTAAGTGACTATGGAAAATATGAGACATGGTCTATTCAGGAAATACAGGCAATATGAGACACTAAAGAGACCAGTGTTGTAAAAAAGGATGATAAACTAGAAATATAACTCACATATAATCAGTGTGTCACAAGAACAACTGTAAGATCAAGCTAAAAAGAAAAACAACCATTGCCCACTGCTTGGAGTGACTGTCCCTGAATGATGATGATGAGGTAATTAAGTGCACTATAATAATTATCCAGAAGGCTCCTCAGACACTGAGCATTCCAGCAGACTAATGCAAGAAACAAAGCATTTTCTTCACTGTGCAAAGCAACTCACCTTAACGCCGTCTTGCTTCTTGTTGAGCAAACTCTTGGCTGCTGTAGAAGGAAAGAAGGAGACAACACTTGAGCATGAGACTTCACTAACAGAATCCTGAGCCTGTGGCTATACACTAACATGCAGCAAGCATATCAGTCAACTGTGCTTATCTTCAAACTCCAGGTGCAAAATCCAACTTAATGCAATGCAACATATGCTTAGAATGGCATCATCATTTATGCAAGGTTGTTCTTCTACTACATACTAATTCACATGTGAAGGGCTGAAAGGTGGGTGGTTGATTGGGTGTATTTTTAGCAGGTGATGAAAGGGATAATCTACCTATCTCCAACAGACTCACACAGCATTCTTAAATTGACATTTGCACACGTACGCATGCACTTAACCACTAGCACGCACACATACAATCCCACCACTCTTCTCCCTCTGTATTTCTCATGGTATAAAAATAATCCAAACACTAGATTGCATTTCAAAATACATGCTGTATCCATGTCTAAATTTCATTCTGATCTCATATTGGCAGTCTTGCAAGCATGAGGTTCAGTATCGTTCATCTGAATACTAAACACCTCATCTTCATGCATATGTGATTGACTATTAGAAGAGTAAGTATAGCCTAAACATCACAACTATTTAGTTGGGCCCAACCCCACATATTTCCCTGTCATTCCAAAAGTCTTACCTCAAATGGAAACCACAATCCAAACAAAAGAAGGAAAGAAAATTGAAAAAGGAAGAAAATGATGAATAAAAAGAGACACAAATGCAGTGATGCATTTTACTGTCGAATGAAGAGAGACAGCAGGCTAGTAAGAGCGAGAGAGATAGGTCAAAGGAAATGCATGCAAAAAGGTATGATAGAGCGCAAAATAGAGACAGAGTGAAAGAGTAACAGCTAGAGAGATAAAGAGAGATGACTGTTTACCAGTGGCACCTTTGTGCCAAGATCATCTTTGTTCTATAGAGAAACAGATCGAAGGCATTCAAAAATAGGTTACTTTTTTATTCAAAGTTAAAGATTGACTGCACATTTTTACCTACTTTGTAGTGCCTCTGATCTGTTTTCCTCATGACTAGAAGATGCATTTTTCATAGAGCACCTAACCAAACTACCTCCAATATTAAAGGCCAAGAAGCATTTCCAGCCTCCTGTTTTTTAAGATGAATGTTTTTAGTTTACAAGATATGTTTGGGTAACCAGGTCTTGGACACCAGGCTGAGAGAGACATACCTGAGAAGTTTCTTGTGACCAGCAAAGTGGTCAATATGGCTCCCTGCAGTGATAGAAAAGAAGGAAAGAAGGAGGTAATGATGATGGAAGGAAGGAAGGAAGGAAGGAAGGAAGAGACAGAAATAGGAAGATTGATTATAAGGTTACAGCAAGAAAGAAGAGCAAAAGCAAAAGGGCAACTTGAAGGTTTTAGAGAACAAGTCATCATTTCTAAGTTACCCTGAGAAGTCTTGAGCAAGGAAGACAGAAGGGGGGAGGGGGTGGATGGCTGGATGGATTGTTCTACATAAATAGAAACATGACGGATTGCCAGACGTCTCACCTTGAGTTTCCTCCTGGCGTTGAATTTCTTCAGGCACTCCACAGTCTCCTGCCTGTGCATCATGGAAGCTACAGTGGACCGTTGCTGTAGGAAGAATATGAGAGAATTTGAGGATTAGGAAAGAATTGGAACAATGGATGGGAGGAATGTATGTATGTGCATGTGTGGGCAATGAGACTGTGGCTTATGTGTGTGTGTGTGTGTGTGTGTGTGTGTGTGTGTGTGTGTGTGTGCCACATACGCAGATCCAGGGGTGTTTTAGGGCCTCTGCAGCAGTGATGCGTTTACTGGGGTTGATGGTTAGCATCTTGTTGATCAGATCTTTGGCCTCAGGAGTCACAGTGTCCCACTCTGGGGACGGGAACTGTCAAAAAACAAGAGAGTGTCAAACGCTCATTAAACAGACAAAGCTAACAGGGACAAAATATAGCATCATTACATATTTATTTACATTTACATATTTGTAGCAAGGCAAAGGAGTGAACAGACAGAGAATTAGTAAAATAACCATCCACTGAGGAATATAGAGAACCAAAAATAGAGTAAATATGTGTATTCAAAGTTGCATGTGTGTGTATTAGGGCTGTCACTTTTTATTTTAACATAATTTTCACTGAATTGATACACCAGGCTGACAAAATTAGTAGGCAAGACCATCAATCCAGGTCATTTATGGTATTCTTCAGAACAGGTTTGAGGTTACGATAAAAAAATTAACATTGTTAACGTGATTTTCTCTGCAAGGTTGTAAACCTCTTAAAATTGAACTTATAACCATTTTACCCCAATGTTTTCCACATAGTTTAAAAAAATGTAAACTTGCAAAGCAATGGGGGTCAGTGTATGCAGACGTCCAATTTTCAAAAAAAGTAATAGTTGATCTGTAATGATTCGTCCAAATTCAAATTTCACAGTGGAGGAAACAAGCAAGTCATGCTGAATTTGGGGCTTTTTGGGGTTGATATCATACATGGCAAAATCATGGATAAATGTAAGGCTGTTTGCTGACTTGCCACTGCCTCATGCCACGTTACGATGACATAAAAATTAGGTTGTCTGTTAGCAAAAGAACAGAACCGCGTTAATTCTGCAACATATTTTAGGATTGGGCTATTTGGGTTGCATTTTAATTAATTCAGAGAAATTACATGTTAGCTTTCATTTGTTCGAACTTATTTTTTTTATTGACAGCCGTAGTTTGTACTGTATGTGTGTGAATGCTTACATCATAGGCCCCAGCCTTGATTTGTTGATAAAGGCGGTGCTGGTCCTCATCCCAAAAGGGAGGGTAGCCCACCAGCAGGATGTATAAAATCACACCTGGAAGGAAATGACATGGTAAGTTTAGCATGTTAACAGAAAATACCAATACTGTATAGTGATATAACCTATATTATTCCCTAACAAAATAAAATCCACTAATTTAACACTGCACAAAACACTTGAAACAACATGAAGCTGCAGTGTTGGTGCAGAACACTGACCAGGTCAGACAGTTGCAGTGTGAGAATTTGAATGTTATTTACCACAGGCCCACATGTCCACTGGTTTCCCATATGGGTCTTTCCTCAGAACTTCTGGAGACAAGTATCCCGGGGTGCCGGCAAAACCTGGAGGAGTGATATGGAGGGAGGGAGGAATGGTAGGCAGGAGTGACTGGGGTGTTCCTCAACTAACTAAATGAGTGATTGATTGATCTTCTGATTGGTTGGTTGCTGGATTTACCAATTGATTCAGGTTGAAAAATGGGTCGATGAATACTCACCAAACCATGCCTGCTGGTCCCCCTGCACCTCGATAGCCAGCCCAAAGTCAGCCAACTTGACCGCCGCCCCCTTCAGCTTACTGGCCAATAGAAGGTTCTCAGGCTGGGGGGGGCGGAGTCAAACAGGTTAGAGGTGAGAGGTCACACGCTCTGGGAACAAGCCGCCCACAGACACAGATCTAAGATCAGATTAGCCAAACCAAATCCTAATCCAAACTGTTAGGGGTCTACGATGCTAAACTGCTCTTAAATCAGTGTCTGAGGCAACTCCCTTTCTGCCACACAAATGACAGAGAAACATAAATGTGCACGGGACCAAATCTCTACGTGACAACGGACATTTTCCACACTGGATCTGTGGACTTGTTCCCTCAGCCTCATGGATTCTGAGAGAGTGAATTGGTAATAGACATGATACGCTTGTCCACAGTAACACCAATCCACCGTTAAAATCCATGAGTGGGAACAAAGTGCACACTGCAGGGAGAAGGATACAGGAGGGGGGGTGTAAAAACAAATGACTCAGCCACATATGGGTAACGACAAAGACACTAACACAGTTTAGTACAGTCATAAATATATGCAAGAACACGTGTGTACACACACACATACACACATAGATGGACACAGGTGCAGAAAGGTCTTTGCTAACCTAAGGCCAGTTAGACAGTGTGCTCTCATGAATAACACATTTCCTAACATTTAGAGACTCTAAACACAGACAGCCTGTGAGCAGTCAGTTTATGGCAGACATATGACTCAAAAGGACACTAACTGACAACTGGACACATCAACATAATAATTTACATAATGATGAATAAATCCTCCTGATTATGAAGCATCTTAAAACTTGAAATCACTTCAGCAAAGGACATCTCCCCTAATAAAGTCAAAATCTCATAAACCATCATAGTTATTCTGATTTTTTTTTCTCTCAGTGTCTCTTATGGTACAGTTATATATCCACAATCCATTTGAACATATTCAATAGCGATATCTTGCTTCTTCTCTTCCCTTTTTCCTCCACATAAAAACACTCTTGGGAGGTTATGAGAATACAGACTATCATTAGAATATTCATGACCTTGGAAAATCTTTCACATCTCAACATCATTTTTTACATAATTATGCAAATGCACCCCCCCCCCAGCCTCCTGGGGGGGGTGCTAGCATGCTCTGTAACATCAGGGGTTGACATTGGCGGGACGGGTATTAAGCTCACAATATCGATTCAACAAGATTCTAATGTAACAATATAGGAAGGTAGATTGTAGGGCCAGGCCTTAAGTCTCTGCAATTTGGTAGGTTTGAATCTTAATCCTGCACACCAAAATTGCAAAATTTCAAAGCTGAGGTCAAGGTCAAATCAGCTTTATTAATTGCTCAAAGCTTTTAGGGCCTCTACAAGGAAGAACGGAAGAATGTGACTAATAAAAAAATATTTATGATGGTATGTTTCCTCTCACATGAGAAAGCAATTATCGATTCCAGTTTTATTTCGTCAAACAGATTGTAAAAAAAAATGTGTGGATGCAAAGGGTAAGGACCATGAGGGGAGTCACTGGGTCTTTCTGATTGTTGCCATCTGTTGTACAGAGTCATGGCTGCAGCCGTGGCTGTGGTCATACAAACCTTCAGATCCCTGTGGACGATTCCATTAACATGGCAGTGATGGACACTCTCGAGAATCTGCTGTATGCAGTGGCTGAGGGCAGGAGAGTAATGAACAAGCACAGGATTGTGATGGAACAAATGGAAGGAGAGACAGAAAAGCAAGGAAGAAAAGGAAAGGAAGAAAGGCAGAGAAGAGAAGGTGAGGGAAATTAATTGAGGGGAAGAGAAGAGGAAACAATCTCATAATCATATGTTCCTCTCATTGGACTTCTTATGTGTGATGCTGTTTTCCTGACGGATGACATTAAGTCCCATGAAGGTACGTCATTTTTCACAAGATTTATTATTACACTGTATAGACAAACCAAAGCTATGCAGTGTCACGAAAAGAAAACACAGATACACATACACTGTCTCCCCTCTCTCTCCCTCTCGCTCTGGGGAGGCAGTGTTTCAACATAAAGCTGGCAGTATAAGGTAGGCTGCGTTTGATTAATACCGCAGGCTATATGTTGTTGATCACCTTTATAAATAACTCTTTGAGATGCCTCAGAGACAAGGCTGCTGTATCCCACCTCTGAGACGACCATATGTGAAACACACAAATATATACTATAACAAAAAGAGATGCACGATGGCTTCTGTGCTCAGCAGTGTGTGTGTGCGTGTGGGTGTGTGTTACCTGGCATCAGCCTCACTGTAGTACTCCCTGGCTACGATGTCCTCGAACAGCTCTCCTCCTGTCACCCTGTGGAGAGACAGAGACAACATCATAGTGCGCATGTTTCTGTCTCTCTATATCGATGACTGAAACGCAATCATTCACTGATTTTTAACTGTACTCAGTCATACACACATGCCTCATGTATTTATAGAAATCCTTACACACACCATATAGTTATTACATCCATTAACAATTAGCTAAAGCCATGTACTTGTATATATTAATGTTTCACATGTGTTAGTCTTTGTCTATGTTTCCTGTTTTATTTTGAAGTCTAATCTTTCCTGTCATTTCAGTTCCTGCCCTCGTGGGTCTCCTAGTCCTGATTGTCCACATCTGCATCCACTCACCTGCCCCTGATTGTGTCTTCAGCCAACCCTGTTATATACTCCCCTGTTATCGCTGCTCCTTGCCAGATTGTCTTTGTTCTCCCTTGTGTGTTCATTGCTTTCCAGCATTCTTAGCATTTCTCTGTATTTTTGGACTTTGCCTACTCCCTGCCTGGATTTGCTTGCTTATTTGGACTGATCTCCTGTGTATGACTGCCTGAACTTTCAAGTAAAGATTTTGCCTTTTGGAATATTACCTGTGTGCTGTGTCTATCTCTGCGCCTGAGTCTCTGATCTGCCCAGAAACGTTACATGGATGGGCACAGATCTACCCAAAGGACTTTCTACAGACACACACTTAGGCCCATCCACCACACACACACACATGCACACACAGGAGAGAGGATATAGGTCAGGAGCCGGTTCCAGCAGCTCTTCAGTTCAGACTTAGCCTTGTTAGAATTTGCTAAGTGGAGATTTATTCAAATTAAAAAAGGTAGGACCACACAAACTAGTTCTTGTGCAGAGATTAGTTATATTCCATATTATCATATTGTTATATTTCCACCTGTGTAACTGGTGTGTAGCTAGCTAATGTGACAAAATGTTAGCTTGGTGACCTGTTGAAGAGTAAAAGAGGCCTGACACTTTATCAAAACGCCTTTTAATAATGACATAAACCTGGAAGATTTCCTATTACATTTCACAAAAATAACACAAACTTAAATAAAAAAACGTTATGCTAATAATGTCTGAGTAAATGACTAACGCTAAATAGCATTGGTTAGGTTAGCTTAATAGGATACAATATATCCTCACTCCAAACTGCATGAATACTATAGTTTAACTCTGAAACACATATTTTATGTATGTAAATATAAACAAAAAGTAATACCTACACTTACTGTTAGCTTTGGTAGTTATATTACAGCTTGTGATGCTACAGTGACTTCCTGTTTACATAGTTGGTTGCTTTTAATTGGACAGCGCTACAGATGTTTCCTAGCAACCGATTTACACATTATTAAAGTCTTTACTAGCTAAGACATTCCCTAAATCTTATGGTGCACTATAATCGCTAGTTTGAAATACCTCGTAGTTACTTACAACTTACAACAACAGTAGGGCCTTTACACACACACACTTGCAACCCAATCCAGCTTTTTAAGAAAGCTTTTTAAATATTCAAGTCAAAAAGGAAAGAAAACAAGACAAAACATGTGAAATTGGTAGGGTGATTACAACTGACAGATAATGTGCATGTGAGAGTGTATTACTCACAGATCAAACACGAGATAGTGGAAACCCTCTTCTGATATGCTGTCATGCAGTCGTACTGTAGAGGAAATTTAACAAAAGCCAAATCAAACAGAAAGCAGTCAATGCCTCAATACAAAAACTTAGTTGTCAGGTGTGTCGGAAATACATTGGTATTATGCAAAGGAGCAGTGTGAAGTACTAAGTGTAAACAAAGTAGCTAAATGAGTTTGCAATGCATAATGTATTCTACCGCCACTTAATGTGATGATTTATGATGTTATTAAGAGTGCATACATTTTGTTTCTTAGCACAGTTGCCATCCCCAGTACCATCAGTATGAGTCCTATAATCAAATTCAAATTATGCTCTACATAGCTAACTACAGATACGAAAGCCTCAGCTATGAGCTATATACATTTGGTTTGTGAAATGGGCCTTGCGCCTTGTTGCCTTGAGTATTAATTAAATATAACATCTTGATAACCCCAGTAACAAACCTGTACTCACGCAATTAGCTTTGTAACATTTAGATCATCGAAATGGTTTATGATTTGTACATCGCCGTTTTGACATCTGGGGGCTCAACTTGGATTAGAAAACAGATGAATATTAAATCAAACCCTATGTGTGGGTAAAAATATGATCAAACATGATTGTTAAACTCTGACTTTGTTTTTGCTTTAAAGACAGTGAGGTTATATCTTTTCTTTAAATCCATTCAAACGTTTCAATATTTAATATGAGTAAATAAACTTTCTGACTTGCTTCCGCTTTGGTCCTTGATCCTTGCTGTGCTGAAATAGCTACTTAATTTTAATCTGAGGTATTAACATACACAGGACTTTGTATTGACAGTAGGAAGTCAAATATGCCCTCAAAGCCCACTGAGCATTTGGCTCCTGATACTAAAGAATTTTTTGTAGTACCTCCAATATATCATATATTGTCTTTTTTTTCTACTTAACATATTTCTTAACAGGTTTCAAAGCCTGGGAGTCAAAATGTCCAATCATAGTTGTTCTTAGACTTTATAAAAGAAGAGTTATGTTGGAAAACTAACTGGAATGGCAGCTGTGGTTCAGAACTGATTTAATATATCTGAAATAATGACAGCGAAGAAAAGAAAGAGCATGAGCGGATGAGTGTGAAAAGAACAAAAGAGGAGAGACAGGTTCTATCAGAGTTATAATGAGGAGGAAAGAGTGTAAAGGGTCAGTGGTTAAGAGAGAGGGTGTAGGGCTCCTGTGTCTTTCTGATGACTCGGCTCGGAGAGCACACAGATACATCATCATTAAATACCTGTGTATACACACACACACACACACACAAACGCTTGTTTTTTTTCTCTCTCTCCCTCATAACCATGTGTAGAAGATGAATAGCCATAGCGGGATTCACCAGAGACCTGAACATAATATGTGTGTTTTTGTTTGTATTGGTGTGCGTTCTTGTGTGTGTGTTTTTTATGATCGAGGACTTGCAGCTCACCAATGTTGGGGTGCTTCAGTAAACGACAAATCCTCGCCTCTCTCTCCAGCTTTTGATGATCTAAAAGAAAAACAGGAAGCACAAACACAGAGAGAAACAGAGACAGGTTATTTTTAATGCTCTTCATTATTCCCTGCCATGATTGGCTTTCTGAATCATCTAACATGAAGCTGGCTGCAACTTAGTTTTGACTTAGTGGAGGACACAGCGTGGTGTTTGGGCATCTTTGTCAGCGTCAGTGTGTGTTTGTGCACTTGACATCTACAATTCTGTATGTATGTATGTGTGTGCGTGTGTGTGTGTTGTGTCTATCTGTGTGTGTGTTGGCTTTGTGTCAGCCCCTCTCTTTTCTTAATCAGAACTGAAATGCTTGACAAAAATAATGTGACCTGATATGTGCTTGGTCACGTGCCACAAACAGGCAGGCAACAGTGAACAACAAACAGAGTGAACAGCCACAGTGGATTCATATTGACCTCCGGTGTCTGGCTAAATATGAGCTCCTGCAATGTGCTTGCAGGTTCCTTTTGCTGCCCTGAGGACAAAATAAATGTGCAAGGATACAAATGAAATTTAATTTCACGTCTCCTAAGGCCAAACCCAAATTTAAAGGTAATGATCATAAGGTTTTTCTTGCTCCCAACATTTCTTTGTTCACTTACAGCAGACTGGGATTGGGTGATGTGGCAATATACAATATACAATATACTGAGACTAGAGGTGGGTGGTAATAACCAATATTGTAACTGCATTACTGATTTTTGTATCCATCAGGGGATGAAGTGCCATGATTGGTCAAGTATTTAATATAGTGGATTAGTCAAAAACAGACCATAAAACCTTAAAAAAAAAAATCAAATATTAACTCTCTTTTAGCTCTGTTTTTGGTCTCTACCAACTCCTGAGGAAAATATCTAACTCTTTAGCTGCTAAATGCCTCACTATGTTCACCAGCTAGTCCTTAGCTGTCTCTGTCTGCTTTTAGCAGGTAGTTTACAATGGGTTTTTAGGGCTTTTTCACGAAAAAAGCTGCCTGCTGCAGCCGAAAACAACACTATGAGAGCAGTGAGAATGAACCAAAACAGGACAATTGTGCAAAAATCAAACACGACTCCAAAACAGCTGTTGTTAATAACTTTGCACAACATGTGCAACAGGAAAACCACCAAATTACATGAGCTGAACACAATACTGTCTTCAGACAGAAAGGACATGTACTCCTTCCATCTGACCACAGACATGCTGGTCACATGGTCATATCTCTCCTCTATGAGACCAGACTGATTTTATCTGACTTTGTGAAACAAGAAGTGGCTCTCAAATCTTCCTGTCAGAGGAAACCAAAGTCCAGTGACTCTGATTTGTAACAACTGAGACAGAGCAGCAGTCGTTATGAGAGTGATGCAGTACAGTGTTGAGGCGACCCATTTCAGCTTTGCCTCGAGACACAGAGTGCACGAGCAAGAGAGAGAGAGAAAGTGAGGGAGAGAAAGAAGAGCAGCGGGTTCAACTTTTTTTCCAAATAAAATAGGACGCCTATTTTTCACTGTCATCCGTGTCTCCTTCCTCTGCTCTTCTTGATGCTATGGAAACTGCGGACTCAGTGCAGCTCAGAGGCAAGACCAACAAAGAACACCTGGCAGCTTGTTCCCATTATAGATACAGGTATCTGTTTGTTTGTGTTGGTGTAGTACATCTATAGGAAGCAAGAGGCAGACACACAGTCAAACTTAGGGCTGCAGTATACTTTGAACTAAATGGAACTTGGCTTGCTCTCAAATGCTCGGTAAAAAAGCCAGTACAGTATGTTCACTGTGACTGAAAGACTGTTCATCTACACCAGAGGGTCGGGTTTGTCAGTCGCAGTGAAAGAGATAAAGCCATAATGAAATCCCAACAGTGACATACAAAACAAATACAGGATGAGCTGTGGATGCACAACAGATAAAGCTAAAAATACAGGAGGAAGAAGCTGATTTAAAATCTGCTCTGGTACAGTTAGTTACAAGCACACAAAAGAATCAGAAGAGGAGATGGTATATATTCACTCCCTAAACCATGGATGAAGAAGAGGTAGATGGATGCCAGTCAGTTTGATGATCTTCCAAACCAAGTGAAACCAAATCTTTCCCGTCCCTCCATCCAAGTATAAAAACACAATAGTGCCCATGTGGATGCAGAGACCCAGACATGTAATGATACAATGGTATAAATGATAAACCATCTACTTAAATTGGAGAGGTGACAAAGGTCTAAATACACTGCAGATATACTGGAAACGCCAAAGGAACAAAAGGTAGAGCACAATTAATCGCATGACAGTGTAAACCGTGACTACTGTAACCGTAAACAGCAGAGAGGCAGACAGGCATCCTGACAGGCAGAGCCAGAAACAAGGGCAGCTCAGCCATTATTTCATGATTAGCAGGACCCTCTGAGCAAGGTCACTAATCTCGCCATCTCTACCTCAGTCTTACCATGTTACTGAATGACACATCATCTCTTTGTCTAACACACAAACTTTGTCTTTCCTCTGCTATGTTAAAAGATTATTAGTTCCCATTTTCCAGTTTTCTTAATAGCACTTTATTTTTATGTCACTTTAAGATTTTTGTTTTTGGTTATACATCAATATTTTGTAGTCTAACAGTGTCAAATTGCATGCTGCAATGGTGTTACAGTGGTTGTGCTGCATGTGTTGGTGAGGAATTTAAATGACTCTACTTATTTTTACATTTCAATGTAATGTTGTCAAATTTCTCATTGTGGTGGCCCCCCATCGGTTTCCAAAATGAACTTTGGCTTATCAACGATAAGGTGAAAAACTAATTGGAAAGCCGGAAATGATGTATATTATTCAGAAGAAAATAACCACACATGTTTGTGGTAGAGACAGCACACACTTAACCTGCAAAAATATAATCAAGGATATTTTATGACACACATTTTTGTGGATTGAGTGTGACGTCTGATTACATCTTGCAGTTGCTAGCACCTCCAGGAAGTACATGCTTTTTCCCTTTACCCTGTGTTCATGTAAAACTTCCTCACTGTTTTATACTGTATCATTTCTCTTTGAAATAATTAAAAGACCACTGCAAACACTGTTATAAAGGTACATACAAAGGTGGTCATGTTAGGTTAGTTGTATTTTTCGCTGTAGTGTCTCTCTGTACACTGTAAATGTCATATGACAGCTTCACTCCCTCTCTTCATCATTTTCCACCTCCACTTTTCTTTCACTCTCTCTCCCTACTCTCTCCCTACTCTCTCCCTCCTCCACAGGTAGTCCACCTCCCAGCCAGCTGGACATCTGTTGTCTAGCAACTCCTGCACCAATCAGAGCGTCAGGCCTCTCCTCTCCTCTGCAGTGGAACCAGCCTTGCATGCAAATGGCCGACATCGAGAGTTCACACGCAACTATCAAACTCTACAGAGCTATAGACAGGAAACATCTCCTCTGGAACATCAAACCATTTAACCCATAACACACTGTGGACATGAAAGCAGAAAAAACTAACTTTTACAGATCCTGTATTGCAACAGTTAATGCCAAGATACAGCAAAGCTACAGCAAAGATGATACAGTTGTTGTGGAAGACAGGAGGCTGCTGAAAGCTCTAGAAAACTTGGAAAATGTGGAAATGTGATACTATTGGGTTTATGCTGATAATTTTAATGAGTAAAAATACTGTGCTGTGAAACGTATCAATTGCTTCAATGTAAAAAAAAATGGCACAATAGTCACCGCATGTCAATAACTTTGTGAATGTTTTAAAGCAGTTTGGTTGAGGTCTGCTCAGGTTTTAGCACCACTGCTTCACAAGAAGGGTGCTGGTGGGTTTGTCCTGGTCCTTTGTATGTGGAGTTTGTATGTTCTCCCTGTGCTCATGTGGTTTTCCTTTGAGAGCTCCTTTATTTTATGCAAACTTCAAAGATATACAAGTCAACTGGATTGGAGCACAAAAGTGCAAATATGTTTGAGTAGAGGTTGGATTGTCTGTAGGTTAGCTTTTTTTTTAATGGACTAGAAAATCACATTTTACACCTTCCCCTGAACCAACTTCTGCTGCAGGCGACTCAGAAATCTGCCTTACTCTCAAAAAGTCTCAGACTGACAACAATGAGTTGTGACTGGCTGACAAAAATGCTTTACAATACTTTAATGTAGCTGTGTATGTGAAAGCTTGAGCCCAACTGCCACAGCCACTTGTGAGAGGCATTTCACTTACGTGGTTAAAACTGACAGCAGCATTTCTACATAATGTGAAGCCAATGTAATTGTGCAGACAAATGTGAAGCTACTCCAGTCAGCTGTTATCATTTAGGACTGCCTGGACCTTTGTGGCCTGATCTAAGCTGTGTGTCTGAATGTCTGTATGTATCTTACAATGTCTAGCAGTGAATGACTATTCATATATAAAGTATGGTTGGTGATTAAGACTTACTCTACAATACACTGTTGCTTCCTGGTGTGAAGAAATTCTTTTTTTCCTTCAGTCAACATTTTTTTTTTCTTTCACTCTTTTAATGAAGTGAAACTTATTAGAAGTTGGGTATTTTATTGTTAATCTGCTGCACTGGTGGAAGAGTAGCCCTCTCCCTCTTTTATCCCAAAATATTATATCACAATATTTCTTTGTGCCAACAGATCTGCTGTGAAATCTAACTTTAAGAAAGACTGTACAATGCAGTGCACAAGAGGATTGAAGTGTTTTTAGTGACGCTCTTGTTTGTTTATGGTAATCACAAAACTGTCTCAAATGTTTCTGTGGTAATGATTTATTGCTATAATATAGATGCAGCACATTTAAAAGGAAACAATTCTGAATATTTTAGAGGTTGGACACACATCTCTCATTTGAGCCTCCTTAAATGTGAACAGAGTGGTGCAGGGACACTGGTGTGCTGTATCTCTGTCAGCTGCTTTGCTGTCTGCAGGACACTAACCTCTTGCATTTGTCATGTCATAAGCCATCTTGTCTAAAACAATGTATTTCTTGGTGTAAGCACTGAAAGTATATAGCCTCTGTCCTGCCCAGATTAGGATTCCACACTTCGTACCTTATTTAGGACAGTCCAGTTGTCATTTATGTCTATGTTGGTTAGTCGACAGCAACTCAACCCTGACCTGAGTTTAGCTTCCTATATGTTCAAATTGTCTCTATCACTCGGAGATGGAGATTTACAACTTTGCGATAATTATTACTCAATATTACCTACTAAAGAATTACTTAAGATTCTATCAACATTAACTTTCCAGTTAAGGGAACTCTTTCAATAAACCCTTTTATGTAACTTTTCAAAATAAAAAGTGGTTGAGTAACTCTAACTGCACTTATTTGGAAAGTTATTAATAAATGTATATTACTTTGCATTGGTTCTCTTTATTGAGTAATGCAAAGTTGCAAAAGCGACTTTTCTTGTTTTCTCGTTAACTAGTCAAGCAGTTGAACACAGCATATTGTGTAATGCGCAGTCATTCAGAAGTTACAATGCTGTTTTGCCAAGAAGACAGACACACTGTGTATTCAAGTCAGAACATGAATGCCGCATGAATTAAGTCCTCTACTAACATTTGTATATTTGTTTAAGGACGCTAAAAGTATGTGTATACGAATGACTGTTACTAAAGAATATTGAGAGGGCAATGTAGGCCTACAGTGGAGTCGTCCTCATTGTAAAATAAGCCCCAAAATTTTTTTTAAGAGGGATCAATGGACATGAGAGGCATACTGTATACCTGGTGATCAATCAATATTTCCTCTCACTTTGCATATTTTATTGTTTGTTTTTTTGTTATTTGCTTTGACTTGAATCATCCTAACTTGTAAAGTATTATATATATATATAAAATCAGAATATTCCAGGACCTGTTTGCTTACCGAGTTTACTTACACTTCAGTGTTGAAGGAGTTGAAAAGTTGCTGTCAAATTTTCCTAACTCTGCAAGTCATTGCCATCACAAGACAAATTCCAAAATTTCCAAACCCAACCCCACTGTACCTTCACCTGTATTTCCCTCTCTGTCTCTCTCCACCGCTGCTTGTTTCTCTTTCAGGCAGTTTCTGATGTGTCGCGTCTGCAACCGCACTGCAGCAGAGTGTACTGTGCTGTGTGTGTGTGTGTGTATGTGTGTGTGTTTTCTTTGCTTTTTGTAGTTTGACGTCCTGTAAGTATAATACTACCAGATTTAGGGACAGACAGAGAAGACATAGGCAGACATAGAAAGCGAGAGGAAAAACAAGCAAAAGACAGGGACAGAAATAGAGACAGAACAAACACCAGACAGAGAAAGGTAGTCAAATACACACCAAAAAAAAAAGAGACAGACAAAGTGGCCAGGATGTGTGACTCTAGATGGACTGAACAGAGTACACTTTGAACATCCTGTCCTTGGTTCAATCTGATTGACCAAGTTACAGTAGTCATCTGATTTCTGCCCTCTTGTATCAATCATACAGACATAATTTTGTCAAGCACTCATTTTACTAAATCCTTAAATTTACTCACATACACACTAGCAAAAGGACAACATGGGTTTTTATGCTGATATCAACTGTTTGTGTTGGAGTGTTGAGAAGTCTGACCTCAGGCCAGTGGTGGAG